>CAUYON010064897.1:0-15205 GCA_963573935.1 Arctocebus calabarensis | reverse complement strand
CATGTTAGCTTCCATTTTATTAATCTTGTTTGCTATCCAGATTCTAAATTCGATTTCAGACATCTCTGCTATCTGTTTGTCGATGGGATAGTCTGGAATGGATGGTTTGTCATTTTTGGGGGCAGTTGCACCATTCTGTTTATTCATGTTGCCAGAGTTTTTCCACTGGTTCCGCCCCATGTTTGTTTTTCAGATTTTAGCTATATGAACAGGAGAGTGAAATTGGACTGGAGACTTCTACGGTTGTGGTTGACCAGCCCTCCACCTAGGTACTGGTGTGGTGACTGCAGCCCGTACAGTTCAAGAGTTCCAGTCCAACTGTAAATGCAGTCAGTCTGGATTGTGGATGAGTTGGAGTTCTAGACTTCCAATCCTGGGCAGGGGGTGAACTGAAGTATCAAGGTGGCAAGGAAAACATTTATAACACCGATCACATTAATAGCAAATGGGCTAATACATTCGTAGAAGGGCTACCAGACGCCTAAGCCCACAGATGCGCCCGCAGTCAGAAACATAGACATACAAACAAAACATAACAAACAAACAGCCAATCACAGAACAACAGCTAAGAAGAAAAAAACAAAAAAGAATTCTACAATGAAAATGCTTCTTATAAAATACTTGAGAATAGCGAAGAAGAAAAGGCTCTAGCAAATATGATATAAGCACTCTTAGAAGCTATAAGAAGGTAGGGAGAGGAGGGGGAGAGAGAACAAAGAAATTAACACAGGAGAGGAAGAAGAATGTTCAGTTGAGAATAGGAGGTAATAAAGATAGTCTAAGAAAAGAAAGTGAAGCAAAGAGTTGTCGATAGCGCCTCCAAGAAAAGGATATTCAAAAAACAAACCTCAAAAATATTATTATTCTTATATGTATATAGAATTGCAGTCCAGTCCAGCAACAACGATCTGCTGTGAGAGGGGGGGCGGGAGCGGGGCTTGTGGCAACTGCGGGGGAGGGGCCTCGCGGTCGCTGCAGATCTTGGTGGCTGTGGCAGTGGCACCATGCTCACGGTAGCAGCGGTTTGGGAGCACCTGAGCAACTGCGGCAGCACAAGCAGCAGCGGTTGCTATGGCCGCTATGGCGGCAGCTGCCGTGAAGGCTGGAGGGGGGGAGGGGCCATGCAGTCCCTGCAGATCTCAGGGGCTGCGGTGGTGTGTCACTATTTGCGGGGCAGTAGCTTCCGAGCGATGGCAGCAGCACCTGGGGCAGTGGTTGCTATGGCCACTGCTTGCAGCCGCTCCCAGCCACCGTGAAGGCTGGAGGGGAGGTGGCTTTCCGGGGCTGTTGGTAGGAACTTGAACTTCAGTTATTCTCCAGCTGAAGAGCCTGGGGGGCCCTCCTCGCCAACTTCCCCAGCTTCCACAGCTCAAAGTGTCTTTTCTGCCCCTCTAAGGCTTCACTAGGGTCCCCGCCTAGTGTAACGCTGGCTGGTCACCCATTCTTTCTCTCTCTCATTGATCAGTGGGACTACAGGTTAGTACAGCCTCCAGGGGAAACAGTATGGAGATTCCTCAAGGAAATAAAGACTCATCATTAAATCCAGCAATCCCACTGCTGGGTATCTACCCAAAGGAAAAGAAGTCACTTGATCAAAAAGTCACCTGCACTTGAATGTTTTTTGCAGAATAATTCACAATTGCAAAGATATGGAATCAACCTACGTGCCCACCAACTCATGAGTAGGCAAAGAAATGTAATACACATATACATTGGAGTTACTCAGCTATAACAAAGAGTGATGTATGTCTTTTGCGGGAACTTGGCAGAATTGGAGACCACTATTCTAAATGAAGTATCTTAGGAATGGAAAACAAAACAGCACATGCACTCTCTAATAAGTGAAGGCCAAATGATGGGCACACACAGGCACTAAAAGGTGTAAATGATGTTGGAACGCAAGAAGGAGGAGGGGGGAAAGGGGTAGGGGGTAAAATCTTGCCTATTGCATACAAAGAACACTCTTCTGGTGAAGGGCACACTACAGGTCCCAACTTAAGCATTATACAAGGTATCTATGTAACAAAAACATCTGTACCTCGCCTAATATTTTGAAATTAAAAAATGAACTAATGTTTGCTATAGTGATAGAGACTAAAGGTAGGGTTGCCACCCCAAAAGTCAAATCTCCTCATAAAACTCACAGAATCCACATAAATTCCAGGATAGCTGCCTTGTATGACAATTGTAAAGCCAGTGGAATGTGGTGCAGTAATAATGGGTTTTATATTTATTTCCCCTTTTGTATCAAGCATGGAGAGTTGCTGATGTCAGGGAAGTCCCTACCTGAGACCCACAATGCACATGTCCTGGTGACTGGTGACCTGCTCAGCTGGGACTGACAGCCACACAGCTCCCTGCTTCATGACCGACGTCATGGTGGAGACACTTCTCACTGGATCCCCTGGTTGTAAATATTAGGTTTCAGCCTTTGAGCATATACTACTGGTTTTCAGTTACTTGTAGCCTTAGAACATCTTTTTCATAGCAAAAAAAAAAAAAAAGAAAGAAAAGTGATAAAGAGGAGGAAAGAAGAAAGAAAAAAATCTCTTAAGGAAGTGTTTAAAAGCTGAACTGATAGATTTGGCAATTCTCATTTGTGGCAGAAGTAACAGTCTTCCCAGGGGCAGTATGACTCTAATATTAAAGAATAAATGCTTTAATATTATTAAATACATCACAGCAGGTTTTATAGCAAACTTCATAATAAAGTTAGATGGTTCAGTATCAAAAAGGCACACACGTTGTTTTAATGTTATCTACATGTTATGGACTGTAACGGCCTGTTATGACATCATCTGTTAGGAATTTACTATGAATGCTTGGGGAAATGGCTTCAAAAAACTTCTAATAGATGCCATAGAGTGTAACTATATCTAATGACAATTGGTCAATTATGAATAAAGCATTTTCAAAGAGGACCATTGCTTTAAGCTCTATTAAAATGTTAATGGGGCTTATCAAGAATTTTCCTTTCTTGCCTGCTGTTCTCTCATCTGAAAAGCCACAGTCCTCTGTGACTCTCCCCAGCTTTTAGAGACTATACGTTTTGGAAGGTAATTGGGGATCATTTTGGCTGCAGACAAAGTATTCAATTTGGCGGCAGAACCCACTTCGGGGTCAATGTCGGTCCTCACTGTGATTTGCATGGGCCTTAAATTTTTTAAGTTCCTCCCTGTTCCTTCTACTCTGTCTTCCTGCTTTCCAGTGCCGTGGGAGGCATCTGATTGAAATAGAACCTGCCAATCTGAAGTTCCTAAAATAAAATGTCTTGCTGGTGACAGACAAGTTGGCTGTCTTCAGAAAAGGTACCTTACTCTAAATCTGAAGATGGCGTTGGATCTCAAATGCATCTCCTCTGAGTCCAATCCAACTCACAAGGTCATTCTGTGTGACAATCTCTGTGCCTTAAGGAGAAGAATTCGCGTGGCCTCTCTAGTTTACATCTAGATTTAGCAGCCTCACACATGACGTGTTACCTGCCAGGCCTTTAAAAACTTAGAAATCATGAGCCTGAGCCCCAGTGTACAGCACGTGGCCCATCCCTGCACCCCATTCCCTGGGTTTGACTTGATTTTCTCGCCGATGCCTTCCACAGCTGGGCTTTGTTCCTCACAGAGTTTCTGGTGAAACTAGAGTCCTAAAGACTGGATTAAGAGCAAAATCCAAGGAATCCCATGATCTAAGAGCTTCCAGGAAAACTAAAGAGTTTGGGATCTTCCAACCCCAGCTGAGCAACCTGAGACCAGAAAAAAGAAATGCCTTGGAAAGGTCAGCTCCAGACAGAGCAGAGCAGAGATGGAACCTGTGTGCTGCACCCACACCCTACACAGCTGGCCATGACACCACCCCCAGTGTACAGCCCTTGGCCACATTCCTACGGAATTCGTCTTTTACAGAGCCACCATCCACATATGCAGAGTGCCACCATCTATTCAGCCAAAACTCCCTTACATGGCACCACCATGCATGAAAGTCACAGCGTGGTCACACTAAGCACCCTAGTCTTACAGGAAATAGCTTCTCCCTCATTGGCAGAGAACTTTAGGCTGGAGACAGGTTAAGGTTTAAAACAAATCTGAGGAGGAAACTTTGCAGACAATGCAGGTTATTAGAGTCTCAGTGCCCGCTTTGTTCTGGTGACACCAAAACTTTCCTGTGGAGTTGACCTGGAAAGTCAGCAGAAAGGGTGTTGAGCTTTTAAGGTGTCTTCAACCACTTCGTGAAGGCTTCTTTCAGTTGAAAATTACCTCAGAGCCCATCCTCAACCAAGGCAAAAATACCTGAAATTCAATTAGTACAATTCATCCATATGAGCTAAATGTTGCCTCCTTTAAGCTTTACAAAAAAAAAAAAAAAAAATTCTGGAAAAAGGGAGAGCTCTGACTTGGCTAGTTCAATGAGCTTTTCTTGTGAATAGAAGGGATTGAAGAAGGGAGAACTCTGAGCATTAATGAGAGTCAGGAAGGCAGAATACACAAGTATTGGGGGAAACACGCTGGCCGATAGAGAAGCTGGAGGGTTAAAGGGTCAGGGAAGGAGGCACTAGTCCTATGACAGCAGGGGCATCTGTTGCCAGGAAAGCATGGCCAGGCCATGGATGTAGCCTCTTGCCCAATACCTTTCAAATTCTCAGTCCCCTATTCCTGCCAAGATCTTCAGCAAATACCTCCAGAGAGCTGGAAGAAATAACTCAAAATCCAAATACTAGCTCAGTGACCAGCATGTGAGTATAATAAGTTTTGTTGAATGAATACAGCAAATATTTATAGTGTATCTGTCTCTACTGTTAAAGCCTTCTCACTTGGTCTATAGAGCACTTTACCAAGGGTTTGGTACCTATGAAATAGGTCCTAATCCAAGAAGGTACATAGTGGAATGGACCTGGAATCAGTACGTGGCACTTTGTGTGATTATCTCTATTTGAAGACTTGTCACTTTATATAGAACAGGAGTTCCTTTATAACTCATGAATTTGAACCATCTCAGGTAAATGTCACTTACCAGGTGGGATTCTCAAGAGTAAATGGAAGAGAAAGCAGGATGCTTAGTTGGAGTGAAGTCATGTGGGGAGGCATAGAGTGAAATGAAATTTTCTGCTTAAGGTGGAGACCTTATAAAGATCACAGAGAGCCAATAAGCTTGAGCTCCCTTGTTTCCATAAGGTGGTGAGAGGCCGTGATAGAGAGACAAGATGGAAAAGCTACCTATGAAAGCTGGCATCCATTGCTGTCTTCTGGAAGTGAAACAAGGCCTCAGATGACTGAGAGGATGTTTATTGCTATAAGTTGACTCTGGGATGGAATAGGTCAAAACCCAAGAGTGGGTGGGAAAGGATAGCCTCAACAAGGGCATGAGTGTGTGTGTGCATGCGTGCTGAGCAGTGAGACTGGGGTTAAACCACCAGCTAATCCTCTGGCTGCAATAGAAGAGATCTCTGCTTGAAAGATTTGAGGCCAACAGAAGCTGAGATGATTAGAGCAAAAACTGGACAAGTTTGGGATGGAGAGAGTGAACTGAAAATGTCCTTGAGTAGTTTAGAACAAAGATTTTGATTTTTCCTTTTTATTTCTACCATTTGTCATGGTAGAATATAATATACATTCAATGGAATTTGGTATTAGGAAAGTGTTAAATGCATCAAAATTTCCACATGGACCAACACCTCATGTATTGGGCATTTATGGGGTGAGGGTCAGAAATATGTACCAGAAGTGCCTATTTCTTAGTTCACAGTTTTATCTTCCTTATTACTTCTGTTATGGAGCCAATGTTCTCTCAGATTTGGAATGCTTTCCTCACTCATGTACTTATGTACTAAACATAAATTAATGAAACTCTTTCCAGACACATGATTCCAAGAGTTTTTTTATGCCTTTGTTTTTAGTCCTTTGATAAAATTTTCTAATTAAGTCAGTGTGACACTCAGCCAAAGAACAGAATTACTTCAGAATATTCTCATATGTTCCTTTTTGTGGTACAGTTGACCCTGAAAGCAAGACAAAGAAATCAGTTTCAGCTGCAATTGAAGCCATTTAGGTTGGACTGGGAGAAGAAGTCCCAGACTGGAAGAACCTAGCTAAAGAGCCATGGGGAAGGGCCGGGGGGTTAAATCCTCCTCTCTAGAGAATTCTAGAGAAAAGTAAAACAACCATTCACATGTGGAGTTGCCTCAGTAAAAATAATCACATTGAGGAAAATCTTCTTTGCTTCAAAAATTTTAATGACTTTCAATCCCATGTTGCTATACTATGCCATGATTTGGCCAAAGAACCTAAGAATTTTCATAGAGTAATGTAGGAGGCTTTGGGGTATCTGTCTGATGTTCACTCCCCAATTCTTGAGAACCAATTCCTCACCAGCACTGACTTGGGCCCTAAAATTCATCATGTGCCATGTCATCGCACATTGTTGTCCTGTTGTGACCCCATCACCACCAAGGCAAGGAGTGATGGCAATGGGACAGCCACCCAATCCAAGAAATATTATTCAAGAGAATATAATCCATCTACACTCTTTCTTCTGGGGAATGATATTGGGACCAAAAAAGCAGAACAGCCATGGTAAAGAGCAGACCCCAGAGCCAGACTTCCTGGTTTTGAAATCCAAATTTACTACTCATTTGCTTTATGAATTTAGGTAAGTCACTTAACTCCTCTGCTTCAATTGTATCTATAAAGTGGGAATAAAGCATATGGGTTTAGATAGGGAGATTAAATGGGTTAATACAACATGCAAATTGCTTAGAGTGAATCTGGATTGTGGCCTGCACTCTCGGAGGGTTAGCTAATTTGTGATCTTGGCTGATCAATGTATTAAAGAGCTATAAATTGGGGAAAATATCACTGTGGAATGTTCAACTATAGCTTTGGACCTGAGTAAAGAGAGAAGGCCAGTTTTCTGGACACCGTGAAAGAAATAGAAGAGAGAGAAGGTTAGTCAGGAGACAAAAAGGCAGAGAGACAGACCAATAGAGCAGGTTCCTTGATTTTTCTTTCTTTCTTTTTTTTTAATTGAATCATAGCTGTGTACATTAGTTCAATCATGGGGTACAGTGTGCGGGCTTTACATGCAATCTGAGATATTTCCATCAACCTGATTGACATAACATTCATGAGATTCTCTCATTTACTATGTGAAAACATTTTTTGAAGGGTCAGGAGAAAACTTCTAAATAAGGTTCCTTGATTTTTCATGGCTTTCTGGCTCCTGGTTCTGGCCTCTCTGAAACGGACCTCATTTTGTTGAGTTCTATGAGATGCCTCTCAAGTGTCCTTAACAGAAATGTTGCTTTTTTGGCTTTGACTGAGTTTCCAACTTGTAACTAAGGATTTGTAATGAGGAGGCTTAGGTAGGTGCACCCTCAATTCCCCTTGAAAACGCATTTCCAAGAAACCAAAACAAAAAAGAGGTCTTCAAGGGAAGGACAAAGCACATCAACTTCCCTGTCTCAGAATAGGAGGTGCCTCCCTTTTGACTTATTTTATTCTTTTCAAAGAAAATTCATGCTCTTCATTCACAATTTCTAAACTGAGGAGCTTCTCCAGCAACTGAAATTCACTTTTTATCTCTATAAAAATGAATTTAGAGTTGGGTGAGCCAAATTTCCCATACTAGCTGGGTTTCATTTGGCAGTCCAAAAAACAGTGCTCTCTTCCTCGTCTCTCATGGCATTAAGAGTCCAGGCAGCAGTGGGATGCAAAATTCACACGTTATTTGGTAATTTCCATTTCCCAATCCAAGTCTACAGACTCAACCTGCTAAATCCTTTGACTTCAGTCATGACAAATGACAACATTACCATGCTTCATAACACATCTTCTAAAACCTTTCCAAATAACCAGCCGGCAGGCAGTACTGCCAGCCTCTCCACATACACCATCATTTTTTCCCTTCCCTGTCTGGCTCTGAGGTTTTGGAACAGAGATGAAACTTAGCCTTCCCAAACAAAGACCATTTACTAAGAAACTTAGGGCCAGTAATTAGCTCACACACCATAAGGTGCCACAGAGCTGTTTGCAGATTTCCTCTAAGTTTAGACATTTTTTTTCCTTCCAGAAATTAGCCCTTTTCTCTAAGAACCCACAATCATTTACCACTGAATGAAGGAACTGCACTTATTATAAGAGTAAAATATTTAAAACCTCTTTCAAGGATGGTCAGACAACCTCATAAATCATGTTCTCCACACTGGTGAGCTTGGGATGTGAAGGTTGTGTGTTGACATATTTAGAAGCCATTGGGGTGCTGTGGTTTCACAGCTAGGAGGGAAACTTGAGCTTGTTGAAGTTGGAGCTTACTTATATTTTTATTTATTGAATTAATGAAATCTTGGCAACAAACCATGTTTTACTTCAGACAAAATGTGATATATTTTTCTTTGCCCCCACCTACCTCATCTTCCTCTCTGCCCCTCTCAAATAGTCATTTTTATTAAAGTTTCAAACACTATAAAAGCTTCCTGGGCAGCCAAACCAAATCTTCATAAAATTAAGATGAACCAATCAATACATGGAGATGTGGCTTCCATTAAAATTGATATTTGGGTATTAGAAGAAAGAAATGGCACGAAAGTAAATATTTTGAATTGGTTTATGAGGCTGCTGGATTCTAAGAGTTTGCACCTTTCTCAATCTGTATGTCAGCCTTACTCATAGATTTCAAAAACCAGCGATCGCCAGAATCCAGCCTATTAGCTCATGACATTTTCTCACATTGGTAAAGAAGGTTCTACTATTCTCACAGTGAATGTGTATGTTTGTGTGTTTGTACACTGGTGACCAAATATCATTGCCCTGGTTTAGTGTAGAGGTTTTCAGCTCCAACTCTAAGCTAGAATATCACCCAGGGAGGTTTGGAAAGCCCCCAGTCTTCTGCACTTTTTAAAAACTCCCCAGTTATTGAGGTCTTGGTATGTTCCACATCTTTTAGGGGCAAAACATGATTGTAAGAGGGACTTTACCCAATAAACGCAATCAGTGTAACATGGTTTCTTGTACCCTCAATGAATCCCCAACAATAAATAAAATAAAATAAAAATGTAAAAAAAAAAAATCCCCAGTTATGGTCCCAAAAGGATATCAATGACAGATTCTAATTGGATAAGCTGAAGAAAGTTTAATAAACAGACTTTTTACAAAAGTACTAGCAGAGTGGGGGAAATTTGGAAGAGAAAGTGCAGTACTCTGGGCTAGGAGTAATGAGGTGTATTACCTATCACTCCTAGTTTGGAAAAAAAAGGGTGGGAGTAGTCATCAGAACCCAGAGAGGGCACAGAAGCTGTATGACCTTCATTCTAAGCAAGCAGCCAACCCCTGGTGATCTCGCCAGAAGGTAGCCAGGGGAGGAGCACCCCAACCACATTCTCCTCTCCCTCCCCGTGTCCTGCTGGTGTGCTCCTCATTGGTTGAACCCAACTAGATGCTAAAGCTAATGGATATTTTTGACGGTCAGCTCTCCTCGCTCCCTTCTTAGAACAGCAAAGCATGAAAATGAGTGGAAACTGGATCTGAGGAACAAACAGAATGTGCCCATCAGGAGCTTGTCCTGTAGCCAGGTTTTCTGTTCCGTAATGGATGTGGCATTGCTATGGAAATGAGAAGGCTCAGGTTCTAGTTCTGGTCCTGTCTTTGGGCAACACCACGTTTCTGAGTTCATTTTTCTCAGAAATAAAGGGCATTGAACCATCTCAGTGCTTTCCAAAGTATGGTCCTAGTATTCAGCTTATATGCCCCAGGGGCCTCTTGGGGTAGGAACATGAAAGGATGAAGTGGTGAGTTTTACCCTTATTTACCATTGCAGACTCTACTATGTAAATAATCAGGTGCTAAATTT
The DNA here is from genome assembly GCA_963573935.1 of Arctocebus calabarensis. NCBI lineage: Eukaryota > Metazoa > Chordata > Mammalia > Primates > Lorisidae > Arctocebus > Arctocebus calabarensis. The sequence goes on along the minus strand of CAUYON010064897.1, from coordinate 5,371 downwards.
ATTCAGGTAGTGCTAAATTGTTTCTCTCAGGTTTACTGTATTTTTAGACATTCAGTCTCTAGACCAATGTGTATGATCATGACAAAGAAAGAAATTATATATGTGTATTTCTAATTAATTGAAATACAAGTGTAGGGTGTGTGTGTGTATATATGTGTGTGTGTGAATGAATGTTTATACCCTTGTTGGTATATTAGAAATGTAGAAGGAAGGTAATTTTAGAGTTGAGAGAATTGAAGGTTAAAATGTACAGAAAGTGTTCAGAATCAAGCTGTACCATTCTCACCGTTTATTTTATTAATAGGTAAAAATGCAACTGTTGAGGTTTTATTCTCTTGCCCCATGACTGCCAGGTTTTTCTCAATGGAATATTAAGTTTTTGAAAGTTCTTTTAGAGGTTCATATGTTCACAGTTCAGAGAAGAAAAAGGTCAGTGGGGACATGCACTTATAGAGCCTTGGGGACTTAGGGATAGGCCTGAAAATTTTCACTTACATTCTATGTAAAGTTCTATGAACCCAGTGCTCAGAAATGGGGAGTATTTAAAGAGTGTGTTTCTGTGTCTTTTAAATGACTGGACCCCAAATACTTCATTCAGGAAATATTTGCAGATTATTAAATTTGCATCATACTGGCTGATAGTGATGGATAATAATGATGGAAAATATATTTTATAAACAACTAATGGTTATTAAAATATAGTGAGATAATTGGCACAATGTGGACTTGGTACAAGAACAGTGGAAGTAGAGAAGGAACTCTCATTTCTGCCTCGGGAAATGAGAGATTTTTTCATAGAAGAAATACTTTGATCTCAGACTTGAAAGATGAACAATATTTGACCAGATGGACAATGAGTAGGGGAATTTCAGGCAAAGGAAAACTTATGTGCAAAGCTATGGAGATACAGGTGATTTAAAGAATAACAAGTAGCTCAACATGTCTGCAATATGGGATGCAAGCAGGGCAGAGGTGTGAGTGCAGTGGGCTTGGTGACTATGAGGCATTTTGATTAGCAAATTGAGGTGTTCATATTTTATCCTATATTTTACACTATTTCAAAACAACTTTGGCCATATGCTCAGCAATGAAAACATGCAGAATATCCACTTGACATTCTGCTCAACATAACACATCTTCACAGAATAGTAATTTTACTGGAAATAATTATTGGAAGAGATTTTTGAAATGTATCTGTTCTTACTGGTGCATAATAATTGTACATATCTATGGAATGCACGTGATATTTTGACACATGCAGGCAGTGTGATGATCGAGTCTGGGTGTTCAGGATGTCCATCACCTCAAACAGTTATTATTTCATTGTGCTGTGAACATTCCTACTCCTCTCTTACAGCTCTTTCAAAATATACACAAAAATGTTAACTATTGTCCCCCTGCTCTGTTATCAAATGCTAGAATTTATTACTTCCATCTTACTGTATTTTTGTTTCTATTATCCAACCTCTCTTCATCACCTTCACCCTCATCCTTCTCAGCCTCTGGTCACCATTGTTCTACTCTCTACCCCCATGAAATCAGCTTTTGTAGTTCCCACATATGAATGAGAAGATACAATATTTGCCTGGCTTATTTCACTTCACAGCACGAGCTTCACTTGTGTACATGTGGCTGCAAATAACATGATTTTGTTCTTTTTAATGGCCAACTAGTATTTCATTGTGTGTATATACCATATTTTCTTTATTTGTGCATCGGTTGTGGGCACATAGGTTGACTCCACGTCTTGGTTTTTGTGAATAGTGCTGCAATTAAACACAGGGGTGCATCTATCCCTTTTATACACTGATTTTCTTTCCTCAGGATCAATGCCCAGTAGTGGGATTGCTGGATTGGGTAGTGATTCTAACTTTAGTTCTGTGAGACACCTCCAGACTGTTCTCTATAATGGCAACACTAATTTACATTTCCACCAAGAGTATAGGGGTTTCCTTTTCTCTACATCCTTGCCAAAATTTGCCATTTTCTGTCTTTGGAATAATAGCCACTCCACCTAGAATAAGATTATATCTCATTGTGGTTTTGATTCGCATTTCCCTGATAATTAAGAATGTTGAGATTTTTTTTGGATTCCTCTTGGCCATTTTCATGTCTTTTTAAAAGAAATGTTTGTTCAGAATCATTGCCTACACTTTAATGTTTGGGAGTAGTCTTTTTTTTTTTTTCCTGATGAGTTGTTTGAGTATTTTAAATACTAGTCCCTTATTGGAAAATATTTTCTGGGAGTCTACAGGTTGTCTTTTTATTCTGTTGACAGATTGCTGTGTAGAAGATTTTAGTTTAAGTCAAAATTGTCTATTTTTTGTTTTTTATGGTTGTGCTTTTAAGGTCTTAGTCATAAATTCTTTGTGTAGATCAATGCCCAGGAGGGGTTTCCCTTGTACTTTTATAGTGTTAGGTCTTACATTTAACTTTTAATTCATCTTGAGTTGGTTTTTGTGTTTGGTGAGAGACAAAGGTCTTGTTTCATTTTTCTACATATGGCAATCCAGTTATCTCAATGCCACTTATCAAATAGGACTTTCTATCCCCAATATATGTTTTTGTCAGCTTTTTGAAACATCACTTGGCTGTAAATACATCCCTTTATTTCTGCATTTTTTCTTCTGTTCCATTGATCTATGTGTCTGTTTTTATACCAGTATCATACTGTTTTGGTTGCCATAGCTTGTAGTATAATTTGAAATCAGGTAATGTAATGCCTCCAAGTTTTTGCTCAGTATTGCTTTGGCTGTTTGGGGTCTTCTGTGATTCCATACAAATTTTAGGACAATTTTTCTATTTCTGTGACAAATGTCATTAGTATTTTGATAGGGATTGCATTGAATTTATGGATCATGGAAAGTACCATCATTTTAATAATATTCTTTTGAGCCAAGAACATGGAGTGTCCTTCCATTTGTTTGAATGTCTTTAATTTCTTTCAGCAGCGTTTTTTAGTTTTTCTTGCAGAGGTCTTTATTCTTAGATATTTTATTATTGGGGAAATTTATTGTAAATGGGATTATTTTCTTGATTTCATTTTTAGCTACTTCATTATTGGTATATTTAAATGATATTGATGTTGATTTTTTTCCCCTACAGTTTTAATGAATTGTAAGTTATAAGAGCTTTTTAGTAGGGTCTTTAGGTTTTTCTATATAAAGATCATGCCATCTGTAAAGAGAGACAATTTAACCTCTTTTTTTCCAATTTGGATGGGTTTAATTTTTTCTCTTGCATGATTACTCTGGTTAGATATTCCAGTAATATGTTGAATAAGAGTATTAAAAGTAGGCATCCTTATGTTACTTCAGTTCTTAAAAAAAGTTTTCAGCTTTTACCTACTCAGGATGACATTAGCTATCTATTTGTTATACATAGATGGTCTTAATTATGTTGAAGTGTGTTTTTTCATGGCAAATTTGCTGAGAGTTTTTTAATCATGAAGCAATGCTTTTTTTTTGAGACAGAATCTCACTATGTCCCGCTGGTAGAGTGCCACAGCTCACAGCAACCTCAAACTCTTGGACTTAAGCAATTCTCTTGCCTTAGACCCCCAAGTAGCTGGGACTATAGGTGCCTGCCACAATGCCTGGATTTTTTTTGTGTTTGTTTTCTTTTTTTGGTTGTAGTCATGGTTTTTTGGCAGGCCCGGGCTGGATTCAAATCCACCAGCTCCAATGTTTGTGGCTGGCACTCTAGCTGCTAAACTACAGGCACCGAGGCATGAAGCATTTTATCAAATGCTTTTCTGCATCTCTTGAGATGATCACATAGTTTTTGTACTTGATTCTGTTGATGTGTGTACTGGCTTTATTGATTTGCTTATATTGAACCATACCAGCATCCCTAAGATGAATCTCACTTGATTATAGTACATTTATTACCTTTTTGAGATGTCTACTTTGTTAGTATTTTGTTGAACATTTTTATATCTATGTTCATCATGGATATTGGTCTGTAGTTTTATTTTTTTGTTGTCTTCTTGTCTGGTGTAGGTACATGATATCAGGATAATGTTTGTCTTGTAAATGAGTTAATACAAAGTCCTTTCTCCTCAATTTTTTGGAAAAATTTGAGAAGAATTAATGTTAGTTCTTTGTAAGTTTGGTAGAGTTCATCAGACTCTACCGTAAAGCCGTAGAGCCCTAGACTTTTATTTTTTGTTGTTGCAGTTTGGCCAGGGCTGGGCCTGAACTCGCCACCCTGGGTATACGGGGCCAGCACCCCAGTCACTGAGCCACAGGCACCACCCCCTGAACTTTTTTTTTGCCGAAAGTTTTTATTACCGATTAAATCTTGTTATGCATCACTGGTCTATCAGGTTTTCTATTTCTTCATGATTCTATCTTGGTAGATTGTATGATGTCTAGGAACTTATCCATTTCCTCTAAGTTTTCAGTCTGTTAACATGTAATTGTTCGCAATAGTTTTTAATGAGACTTTGTTTTTCTGTGGTATCAATTGTAATGTCTGCTTTTTTGTTTCTGATTTCATTCATTTGAGTCTTCCCTCTCTCCCTCTCTCTTTTATTTTTTCTTGGTTACTCTAGCTAGCAGTTTATGGATTTTATTTATCTTTTCAGAAAACCAACTTTTCCTTCATTGATTCTTTGTGTTATTTTTTCAGTGGCTATTTAATTTGGTTCTGCTCTAATCTTTATAATTTCTTTCCATTTTAGGTTTAGTTTTTTTCTTGCATTTTTAGTTCCTTGAGGTGCATAATTAGCTTGCTCATTTGAATCATTTTTAAGTTTTGATGTAATTATTTATTGCTATAAACGTCCTTCTTAGCACTACTTTCGCTGTGTCTCATAGGTTTTGGTATGTTGTGTTTTCATTTTCATTTTTTTTAACTTTTTATTTCTTTCTTCATGGACTTGAGGGTTATTCAGGAACAATTTCTTAAATTTTTATGTATTTATACAGTCTTCAAGGTTTCCCTTGATATTGATTTGTTGTTTTATTCCATTATGTTCTAAGAAGATACGATAGGATTTTAATTTTTAAAAATTTGTTGAAACTTGTTTTGTGTCCTAAAATTTTTACTATGTGTCACATAGACTTTATTATTTTTTAATTGTTTGAGTAATTTTTAAAAACACTCTTTAATTTTAAAGTTTAGAAATTTCTTTTGCTCAATATAGTCTATTGTTGAAATGCTCTGTTATAGTTTTCATTGAATTCTTTGGTTCCAAGATTTCTCTTTTATTCTTTTTATTTTTTTATTTTATTGTCTTTATTATTAAATCATAGCTGTGTACAATAGTGCAATCAAGGGGTACAATGTGCTGGTTTCATATACAATCTGAATTATTTTCATCAAACTGATTAACATAGCCTTCCTGGCATTTTCTCAGTTATTATAT
>CAUYON010064896.1:0-10388 GCA_963573935.1 Arctocebus calabarensis | reverse complement strand
TTGGGCTAAGCAGAAGCTTTCCCAGGAAAGCGCTTGTGGCTGGGATCACTCCTTAAGTGGCTATCCACTTACCCAGTGTGCCAAAACCGGTCTCACCCTATGCCCCTGAGGGCTAAGGCTGCAAGGCATCTCACTACCCACCTTTATGCTGCTCAGTCACTAGATTACTCACTCCCTCCCGATGCTTGTTCTGCAACCCTGAGGGTGGAGCTTGCCAGGGCAGTTCTCCCACAATGGCTCCACACAGCCCACAACCAAACACTGGTAGCTCTGTCTGGCTTAGTGGCCCAGTCTAGGGACCCAGACAACACTCAAAGACCTCCACACTCTTGCCCAAGTCCTCCCAAGGCAGTTCAACTGAGTGCCAAGTCCAAAAGAAACCCAAACAGCTCACAGGTAAGGCCTTTCCAGCTTGCAGTCTGTCTGTTGCTACACCCACAGCTGCCGGCAGGATTAGACTGAGTGAACACATGCAACCACTTGCCAGATCTCCACCGCTTTTGCCTTCCTCAAGGGGTCCAGAGGTCTCATGCTATCTCCCTGCTTACCCAAAGGGATGTTTCTGGGCAGATCCTGCCAGCCAGAGATGCCTGAAGTCTTCTCTCCCCAGTCTCACCCTGCCCAGTTGCAAGGAAGCTGTTACTCAGCCACCATCTTGCTCCACCCTCCTTCAGTTTAAATATTTTATCCAGTTAGAATCAATTTTTATTAGTGATGAAAGATGAGGGTACAGTTTCAGTCTTATATAGGTTGCCAGCCAGTTCACCCAGCAACATTTGTTATATCTTTTCTCCAATGAATGTTTTTGATAGGGTTGTCAAAGATCAAATGACCATAAGTGACTGGGTTTATCTCTTGGTTCTCTATTCTGTTTAATATATCTACCTTTCTATTTTTGTGCCAGTACCATGCTGTTAAAAAATACATTTTAACTTATGCTAAATTACTCTCTATATTTGCAGAGCTGTTTTGTTCATTCTAATATGTTTTACTTCTTTTTCATTATTTATATTTCAGTAATATAGTGCTCTGATTACATTAGTGTAAATTCCTCCCTCATTCTTTCCACTATTTTTTGGACTAGTTTTGCACAATTTACATTTTTAAAAATTACTAATTATGAATACTTTTCATGTTTATACTTTGTCCTCATGTTAAATCTTTGTGTGCTTTGCCAATTTATTTGTTGGTTTTTTTGTGTGTTTGGGGTTTTTTTTTTGTTGATGCTCTGTTTCCCAGGCCACACTGCCTTGGTGTCAGCCTAGTTCACAGCAGCCTCAAACTCCTGAGTTCTAGGAATTCTCTGCCTCAGCCTCCTGAAGCTGGGACTACAGGTGCCAGCCACAATGCCCAGCTAGTTTTTCTATTTTTAGTAGAGACAGGTTCTGAGATAGGTGCCAGCAGCCTCATCACCCCCATCACCCCCATCACTCCCATAAGATGGATACCACCTACCACCAACTTACACCACGGGGCTCTGTAGGATAAAAGATGAAAGGACAAAAGATGAGAATACCATAACTCTGAAATGATGACAGGCACCATTATACTTAGATCGGTCCGGATCAGGCTGGAACAGAAGATAAGAACTAATGGGCCAAGTACTGTTGTGATGAGAGTTAACAAGCTAAGTGCTGTGACAAATTGTTTTACTTATTCACTAATTGCCAGATCTGCTTTATGTTACCTATCTGCTAATCCGTTACATTGCAAGGTTCACTTCTGTAAAAGGGGTGATTGTGACCCTGTGCTTGCTTTTGCTTCTTTGCCAACTTTCTTTTGCCAACTTTTAGCCCACCTATTTGTCCCTTTGCCAACTTTCAGACTATAACAACCTCAACTTCAGACCCCTCTCATTTTGTCTGCTTTAGACTTTGCTGAGACAGCCCCACGGTTAATAAAACACTCCTTTTTTGAACTTCTAACTTGAGTCGGTGGTCCTTATCTCACCCCATAACAGTTCTTGCTCTTGTTCAGGTTAGTCTCAAACAAGATCTTGAGCTCAAGCAATCCTTGGCCTCCCAGAGTGCTAGAATTACAGGCATGAGCCACCATTGATTTGTCAATTAGAACATGTGGATGCTAAGGTGGAACCTTGAAATTTCCCAGTGCGTTTGCTAGGCAGGTACTTGAAGGCATGAGGTGGAATGGCAGGGATGGGGTCCTGGTTGGGGAGATTTAAATTTGTGAGTCACTCACAATTGAAGCCAGGAAGTAGTAGAGTTTATAGGGATGAAGGCCCTTGGCACTGTAAGGGTTTGCTTAAAAATCACCGACATGAGGCAGATTAATTCATGGGAGAAAAGGGCACACAAATTTATTTAACAAGTATGCAGAGGAGCCTTCAGAATGATCACCCAACTTTCCAATAAGACAGAATTTTCCAAAGAATGGGGGCTTGGATAAGGCAAAACAAGTTTTAGTGGCAAAATGGGTATGGGATGGAGAAAGGAAGTGGTGTGGTTAAGTGAAGGAAGAATGACTTGTAGCAGCCCTCATAGAATAGATGGGAAATGTTTCTTTTTAGACCTTTAAAGATTGTCAGTCAGTCTTTCCTGGATAAGATAAGGAGAGGCCAGATTCTTCATGACTTTGCAGCAGTACTTCTGGACCTGTGGCAACTATCTCAAAATAGGTCAAGGAAATACACTTTGGGGTAAAGATACTGATTTCCTTCAGCTCTCAGAAAAAAACTATCAGGAGAGACATGAATAGAGGGCCAAGGAATAGGAAATGAGGAAGAGAAAACAAACTAGAATCCTAAATTCAGAATCCACAAGACTTGTAGGATGGGAAGTAAACTATACAGATAATAATCATTAAAAACGTCCCGCCATGTGGGAGGCTCTTGCTGAAAAAACAAGGCCTTCGAATTTGCTATTTCTTTGAAAATGATCATTGTCTTTTGTTGACTAGGACTAAGGTCAACAGTTCAGAATTCGATGGCCCAATTAGCATCCAGCTCATTCTCACAAATTGCTGCTCTGTTCCTGGCTGCAGGCTTGGATGACTGGTATCCCGAGTCATCAGGGGTATGGATTAGGAAAGAATGTGTATTAATTAGTTGGAATGTTTCACAAGCATAGAAGAATAGAATAAAATACATCATCCTCCAAGTATGACTAATAGACCCGGGTCTGAAGCCTTGACCAGGTGACAGCAGAGCTGTCCTCACCACTGTGATACCGACCTGCCTATACCCTTTTAGCCATCTCAATCAAGAGAGAAGCTGAGGCTATGTGAGAAGTATATGTGTCTTGTTATTTAGGTGAGAAACAGTGGATTTCTTCTAAAATGGCAGATTTTAAACATCAGCATAGAGACAACCTGAAATGCCCCACAAAGTATTTGAGATAAATGTAGTTTATATAGACAGTTATTTAAAAAATGCACACTGTGTGGCTTCTGTCCTGCTGTTCAGAGATGTTTCCATAATCTTTTATTAACTATTCAGGTAATTCACTATGGTGGCTCTTTTACTTTTTTAATACTCACTCAGCTGGCTCACTTTCGGCAGTTGACTTGCTTTTATTCTACAAGAAGAGAGAAGCCATCAGTTTCAGTTTCCTGTCATTCCCCACAGTCCCTCTCAGCCCCTCCCCTACTTGTCTGCACCTTCATCTCGGCTGCTGAATCTTTTTGTAGCTCTACCCGCCTCTCTTCCTTTCTCCTTTTAGGAAGATATAATTATGCCACACTTTGAAATAAGTGTTATTGACTTGTACTTCTCTTAACGTACCTACAAATTAAAAAGTCAAATAACATTTGAAAGATTTATTCAAAAATCATTAGTCCTCTGGTTTTACCCCTTTCAACTCTCTTAACTGTTTTTTCTTGGTTATTTCACCTCCACATTTTGAAACAAAATGTATCTGTCACTTCTCTTGAATCATTTGTGCCCAATAGAATTACAATCACGATTCTCTATTATTTTCATAGTAAGTATAAACATGTAATTTTTAAGTAGTGTACTATGATAACATTTTTTAATTGTATAGATTGTAAAACTTTTTTTTCTGTACAGTGCTTATCTCATTTTTTTTCTCTATTTTTTTTTCTGTCCTTTAAGCATGGCTTGTAATTTTTTGTTGAAGGCTGGGGGCTGGACATGATATATCAGATTAGAGGAACTGAGAAAGGCCTTTAGTAGAAGGGGTTTTTTTGTTTTGTTTTGTTTGTTTGTTTGTTTTTGATAGGAGTCTTGCTCTGTTGTCCAGGGCACAATGCTGTGGCATCATTATAGCTCGCAGCAACCTTAAACTCCTGGGCTCAAGTAATCCTCCTGCTTCAGTCTCCCCAGAAGCTGGGACTATAGGTGCACACTTCACCTATAATGGCTAATTTTTTCATTTTTAGTAGAGACAGGGTCTCACTCTTGCTCATGCTGGTTTTGCACTTCTGAGCTCAAGTAATTAATCTTCCTACTTTGGCCTCACTGAATGCTATAATTACAGGTGTGAGCCAGCACCTTGCCTGGGCTAGTATGAGGTTTTTGTATTTTTTTGGCGAGGAGTTTGGTTGTATTTACTATTTGTGGTAGTTGTGAAGTCACAGGCTAAAATGTCCTCTATAGTCCTTCTTTTGTTCTCCTCCATCATATTTGGGTTTTCCTAAGGACTTCTTAAATAGAGTCTGAGGCTTTAGCTGTAATCCTTTGTTATTGTGCCCTATGGATGTGGTGATAAGGTGGAGTGGGTAAGGTGTGGGAAAAGGGGAATTATTCTATAGCCCTATGATTGGATCTCAATCTTTAATAATAAGTCTGAATAGGGTATTTCTCTCCCTTCACATTGAAGGTTAGAGGGAACTGGAATTGGGTATTTACTTTCCCCCAGAAAAGGGACATAGGGGGCTTGACTGTGCTGGGCAAGGGTGGTAAACTGGGATGTGATTGCTTCTGCATGGGCCTCCACTTCTCCCTCTCCTTCATAGGGTCTCAGATCTTGATCCTTTCTGGAGTGATGCCAGGTAAATCATCTTGCTTCTCATTCACATATCTGTTAACTAACTCACACACCAGCCCTCATCTTCATTCCTTTTCCATATACTAATACCTCTCAATTTCATTGAAAGTAGACCTCGCTCTTATTCTTCTCATTGTATTGGGAGCATTTTTGAGAGATGACATGAGTAGACACATCTTGACTCTAGCAACACAATGCCCCAACTCCCTAATGTGCCTAAGCCTGTGTCAGGACATGGTTAGCTGACGTCCAAACCAGTGTCCAGAAATGGCAGCGGCAGTGTGGCTTAGGAGGACAGGGCAGGGACTGGGGGTGCAGGCTTCCAATCCTCAGGGTCCCTGCCACACTGGACGATATACGCCACTCAGGAACAGTGAGGTTTCACAGGATGCAAAAGCAACCAGGGTCCAATCCAGGGATCCTGCGGTCTGCGTTAGCTGCAGAGAGCTCAACAGAGTTTCACCTTCCTGAGCATCCATTTGCAATCATCTTAAAGCCTTTATGGGGCTCCCCCAACTTTTTCTGCCTTCTTAGTAGAATTTGGTCCACCCCCGGCCATGTGCTAGTGTTCCCTTTCCCACCATTGCCACAATCTAGCTGCATGCTCCTATTTTTATAATCTCTTTACCATCTCTAGGTTTAATGTCTTGGGACATTAAAAGTCTATAATCAGCTACTTTAGATCATAGCTTGTGTTAGTTATGCGATTTTGTTTCATCTCTCCCTTGAAACTCCCAATTCCTACTTTCCTTAGTGTTTCCTCTGTCCATAAATGTGTGCAGAGTTCCCCATTTATTAAAAATTTCTCTGAACTCTGCTAACCCCATGAGTGACATCCTTTCCCATTCCTTCCACTGGCAAACTTCTCAGGAGAGTGTACACTTGTGGCCTTTATTTTGTTTTTTGCCTCCCATAGACTCTCATTAATAAATACCTTACATTGTAATCTGGCTTCAGTTCCCACTCAACTGAAAAATCTGTCTCCAAACCCACCAGATGAACCAACTTCCAGGTCAGTTGTCTTCTCTCAATAAGCTGATCATCTTTCCTTTTTGAAATGCTCATCTTTTAAGCTTGAAAACACTTTAGGCAAGGACCCCAGGACTCCTCTGAATTCTCGTTTTTTAGCCTTCTTATTCCACCCAATTCACTCCTCTCAATGAAGACATACACAAAGGCTTTGCCCTTGGCTTTTAATAGTTTCTTTTTAAAATATTCTCATCTTACCCACTATCTTAGTGTCAAAGTTTCTGGTCTAAAGCTCCAGGCTGTAACTATCTCCCAAGCTTTAATTCTATTTTTCATTACTTTTATTTATTTGTTTATTTGCGAGAGAGTCTCACTTTGTCGCCCTGGGTTGAGTGCCATGGTGTCACAGCTCACAGCAACATCCAATTCTTGGGCTTCAGCGATTCTCTTGCCTCAGCCTCCCAAGTAGCTGGGACTACAGGCACCCACCACAGTGCCTGGCTATTTTTTTGGTTGTTGTTGTCATTGTTGTTTAGCAGGCCTAGGTCGGGTTCAAACCCACTAGCCCTGGCGCATGTGGCCAGGGCCCTAACCACTGAGCTACAGGCTCTGAGACTGCTCTATCAGTTTTATTTACAGCTAAGCTCAAAGAATTAAAATCATCTCTTAGCCTTCTATCCTTTCTTCCTTCTGATCATCATTGGTCTTTTTGTGAATTGCTTTGCATCCTTCCCTTCTCCTTTCTGTTACTTTTTCTGTTTTTGTTCCATGCTAGATGTAAGTCTTTCTTAATTCACTATCCAGGTTACTGCAGATGCTTTCAAAGTGGCTTCAAGTTTCGGAATCTCCTCTTTCAATTAACCTTGTGTGTTACTGCTGAATCACTAGATTGGTTAATTAATCTTTCCCTGTCTTAAAATACTTTGAGGCATCTTGCCATTTGTCCTTGTAATTCTACCACTCAGAAACCCTTAGTGACTCCTGAGTTGAGCAGGACCCTTAAAGGTTAGAAGTTCAAATCTTGGAATGTAAACCACTTCCACTTTTGCTTTATTTGCAAATAAGCAGAGTGAGGACATTAGTGGGTGGGAATGGCTCCCTTGTGCTTCTCTAGTCCTTGATGAAAATGTGCTTAATATTTGGTTGTTCTGAAAACCTCTGTAGAACAAGAAATTTGCCAGACTAGAGAAGCTGAGAACATCACTGTCACTTCCTTTTCAATCACTTTGGGCTTGTTAGAAGTGGACCAACAGAAGTGGAGTATATTGGCTCTTAAGCCATTCCACAGTTACACAGTTTTGTGTTTTATTTATTGTTGTATCATCAGATCTGAGGTTTCAGTAGAGGGGGACTGGGCCATGGTCTATCATAGCACTTACAACAGATGTCAACTATGGTGCTGTGGTGGCATTTCCCATTCCTATTTCCAGGGCAGACATTACAGCTGCATTCTAAGCCAGACTGCGGCTTTAGAATTCTCATCATTGTGTTTTGGTCCTTAGGAAGGGCAATCCATCCCTGTCAAAGGATTCATTTGTTCATTCATTCATTCCACACATATGCATGGAGCAACTACAATGGGGAAAAAAACCCAAACTCCCAAAACACCCATTATTTTTTTACCACATCTACATTGTGAACATTTTTTTTCTTTGATACTTGGCTTCCTTTGATTCCTTGCCTCCAGGTCTCTTTGCATGTTTTATTCTTTATACCCAAGATATTGTCCTATCTCTGTCGTTTTCTCTGTAAAAGTTCTCCAACAAACTTGAAATAGGGTCATTCTTTTCTTCCTCTGAATTTCTTTACTGATTATTCCATATGTCATTTAGTGACACTTAACATAATGAATGTCTTCTTTCAAGTCTTTCCAATTCAGTATGTCTTGGAGGACAGGGGTGGCCATCTATGTTGGAATTCTCTGAGCACCTCATTGTTGCCATGCCCAGAGCTGTAGTCCAGTGAAATTGTTATTGATGGTGTAAATTCCTTCCCATCAAGGTTGAATGTGTGACAGGTGGGCTGAGAGCTCCTGAGATTTTTTTTGGTCTCACCAGCGAGTGTCAGCCAGCTCCTTCTGCTTCCTTTGCGAAGGGCTCCCATGGTCCTTGGAGCATAGTTGAAGAACAGGTGGGAAAGAAAGGCCTGATGAGGGAATGTGGATGATGAAAGAAAAGATGATGAGATTGTTGACCACTATTAGGTTGCTGAAAATCATCTCCATGACCAAATTCAATCAGTAAATTTTAAAATGTCATTTCCTTTAATGTATAAGCAACTTCATCTTATATTTAAAGTGCAGCAAATCCTTAATCTCTAATTTGTGCAGGAGCACAAAGCATTTGAAACCTACATTGTAGATGTTTGAAGGTGGCTATAGAAAACAAAAACCGAATAAAACCAAATGAATGAGAAGCAACAGTTGCAGTTATTCACACTCGAGGAATCCAGAACTTAATAACCATAAACAGAAAGTTCTGGAAATAAAGTTTAATTATCATGGAATCTTTACTGTTGGGTTAAGGGAATTATCATCTGGGAACAGCACGGTGAATGCTGAAAGTTTTGATGTCCACTTTAGGAGATGCATATGCCTTATGAGTCCCTCAGAGACAGATGAACTTAAAATGTGAAACATTTAGTTAACTCAGTCCAGCTTTTTAATCACTGCTCTAAAATTAAAAATTTAAAACACCAATTTTTTTTTTTACTGTGATTAAGTAAAAATAGCAATAGATATAATCTGCCTGGAGCTAACAGACCATACATCAGTAAATGAATACTTAGCCTAAGCTATTTTCCATGAGGCCCATGAAGCATTTCTAATTGAAACTTAACAAGCTACAACCCAGCAAACTCTCTAATCTTCAGGTCTAGAAGGGAAATGTGATGTCCCCTACGGATGCCGCTTTCTACCTTTAGCTGGGAGCAAGTTCCACTATGGAGCGGTGTGGTATAATGTTTTCAATTGCTTAAATGTCTTTGTTTATTATTGCACATTTAGCGAAAAAAGTAAATGCCACTTTTAACAGAATAGCAATAAGAGTTCCAGTCTGATGACTTAGTTTTACTAATCATGATAATATATGCTAGCTGGGGTTGGAATATTTAATAAGATACTGGAATAATTTTTGTGTGTGCTTACATTACATTTCAAGGGAATTAATAGACGTACCCACATCTGCAAGGTTTAAAACTTGATTGGCTTAAATTTGTATGAAATAGTGCGGGGAAGGTGACTGTGGGGAGGAGAATGGCTGCGCCTCGGGGAGGGTCTTAGTCCTGGAGGCACAACTTACTGGATAGTGAGGCAGACATTAGTGAACCTTTCACTGCTCTGGGCTGTCCATCTTTTGAGTCACCTTTGTGCAGATAGGCCATCCTCACTTTAGACGAGGAAACTTGAGAGACGGTCCCCATCCCAAATCACAAATGCTCCTCACCAAATGTAAGTCAGTTATTCACAAACCCATACGCATACATACAAATGGACCCCGTGGCTCACCACTTCTGTCAAAAAGACCCTTTGGCAAAGGGAAAGAAAACGTCATGCCTCTGGACGGCGCCTGTGGATCAAGGAGTGGGGCGCCGGCCCCATATACCAGAGGTGGTGGGTTCAAACCCGGCCCTGGCCAAAAACTGGAAAAAAAAAAAAAAAAAAAAAAAAAAGAAAGAAAGAAAAGAAAGAGAGGCTTGGCTCTATTGTGCTGTGGGGGATGAGAATGGTTATTTGGCCTAAATGCCCTCTCTCGCTTTCACTCCACAGCGCGTGGCAGATGCGGAACCCAGGGACCTGTCACTCCAGCATAGTTGTGGCACAATTTTGCACAGTTAAGTAACTTGCTAAGTCAGAGTTGAAAGGCAAAACGTGATTATTCAAAAAAAAAGATGCAAAAGGCTAAAATGATGACTGAGATTTAGGGTGGCGCCTGTGGCTCAAAGGAGTAGGGCGCAGGCCCTATATACTGGAGGTGGTGGGTTCAAGCCCAACGCTGGCCAAAAACTTCAAAGAAAAAAAAAAAAGACTGAGGTCTACTTAAAGCTAAAATTTTTTCTTTTCTTTTTTTTGAGAACAATCAACAAGTATGATTTGAAATTCACCCAGTACACTAGGAAATTGAGATCTAATTAAGGAACAAACACTGGTCTGAAATGATGAAAAGATAACAGTAAAAGGGAGAGTAAAGCAAAGTCCCAATGCAACCCATCAATCTGCTTATCTTCCTCAAAGCTCTCGTAGACTGGGGGGGCCGAGAAAGGGACTTTCGCCCCCTGCACCTGTGGGTTGCGCCCCCGCTAGAGGGACGCGCATGGTCAAGTTCGGACTTGGCTGTGGGGGGGGGGGGGGGGGGGGGGGGGGGGGGGGGGGGGGGGGGGGGGGGGGGGGGGGGGGGGGGGGGGGGGGTGGTGGGCGGGGAGAGGAAGGACCAGGTGGAGAAGAGCCGGGGCCTCTCC
>CAUYON010064894.1:0-19041 GCA_963573935.1 Arctocebus calabarensis | reverse complement strand
AGAGACAGAGTCTCACTTTATCGCCCTCAGTAGAGTCCTGTGGCATCACACAGCTCACAGCAACCTCCAACTCCTGGGCTTCGGTGATTCTCTTGCCTCAGCCTCCTGAGTAGCTGGGACTACAGGCGCCTGCCACAACACTCAGCCATTTTTCTGTTTTGCAGTTCGGCTGAGGCTGGGTTTGAACCCACCACCTTCGCTATATGGGGCCGGCACCCTACTGGATGAGCCACAGGCGCCGCCCCCCTCTTTCTTAAATGAGTCTCTTTCTTCCAATAAATCCAAACCTTGGTCATCTTTAAAGGCTTAGCTTTATGTCTTTTCCTCCAAGCAGCCTTCCCAGATTTCCCAAGGTGGAAGTGATCATATCACCCTCCCATCTCTCTTATGACACCTCCCACTTTCTAACATGTTCTGTTGCTGTTTATGGACAAGTCTCATTTCTGTAGAAATAGAGGTCATCCTCAGTTGGCAGGAGCCATGTCCAGCTTCCTTTGTAATTCCCAGCACCCCACCCAGTGTTAGCACATAGTAAGTGTTCACTAAATATTTTTTAAGTGAGTAAAGTTCTTGTCACAGTTCTTGTGCACTGAACTCCAGTGGCCACCTGGACAAAGGTCTAAGGATGAAGCTGCATGCAGCTTTCTGACCTTGAGGCTTGATTTGATTCTCCGGTGGGTGGTGTGAGGGGCACAAACTGACATTTTCCTGCAGGTCCTCTCCTCCAGGGCTTCGGTGGTTCATTGTGAGTGCTCTGTACAACTGTCTGATATGGAGTTGATCTGATGTCAATGTCGCAAAGTTTCAGACTTAAAGAAGTAATAAACTTTAAGCAATGTATTTTATATTTATAAAAATGTTATACATTATTATACATCAGGTTAAGAAAATGAATATTCCTATACCCATCCCCAGCATAAGACTAATATTGTGGGTATCACCACCTCCCTTGTGTGTCCCCATAAGGTCACTGTTTCAACTCTGCCTGACACCAGGAACAGGTACAACTTAACAGTGCTCAGAGATAGTATGAAGCCTTCTGCTGGACCATCAGATTCCAGAACTCTTCTTTAAAAAATTTTTTTTGAGATAATCTCTTGCTGTGTTGCCTCAGGTTAAAGTATAGTGGCCTCATCATAGTTCAAAGCAACCTCAAACTCCTGGGCTCGAGCAATTCTTCTAGCTCAGACTCTCGAGTAGCTGGGACTACAGGTGTGTGTCATGACACTTGGCTAATTTGTCTATTTTTTTAGAGATGAGGTCTTGCTCTTGGTCAAGCTGGTCTTGAACCCCTAAGCTCAAGCAATCCACCAGCCTTGGCCTCCAAGAGTGCTAGGATTACAGAGGTGGGTCTGGCCAGGTTTCAGAACTCTTAAAGTCACCTGCATTCATAGTAAAAAGGCACTGTGGCCCTTGAACAAAAAAGTTTTAGCGACACCATTCTGCAGTGAGCTGTCTTCTGATCGTTAATTTTATGAAGCAGATGGGGTGCAGTAGTCAGCGCAGTACTGAGTGGCGGGCTCATGGTGGGGGAGGTGGTTGGTGTTTGAGATTCTAACAGGATCTTTTTCTTCCAGTTAGTCCTTCTGGGTCCAGGTGGCCCTGAACCACTGCCCAAGACTTCTGCAGCATAAGCTTCTGTCCCTAGATGGCACCACGGGACCGTGCCTCCTCCCACCTGCTTGGGCATTCCAGGGAGAAGAGGCATTCTGTATTTTGGAGATGACTGAAGAGGGAAATGCTTTAAATTGAAAAGTGAAAGTGGCCCAAAGTTAAAACAGGCAGAATTAGTTGCTAATTTCAGCTGCCTGGTCCTCTGAGTTCAAATCCTTTGGTCCATCATTACTTTCTGCCTGACTTCAGGCAGATTGTATATGTGAAAAGAATAGCAGCCCAATCTAGTGGAGTTTGGGGATAATTGAGTGATTTATTCCTGCTTAGAACGGTGTCTAGCACATAATAGGTGCTTGGTAAGGTTAGATATTCTTTTCCTTTTCGATTTGCACTGCAGTGACGTACCTCATCCCTGAGGGCAGGGACCAAAGCTTGCTGCTGATGTGTGCATGTTAAGTGCCTGGTACATAGTAGGTTCTTTGTAAGCGATTTCTCTCCCCACTCTGCTTCCACCACATGGAGGAGGGAGCTGCTGTGTTCCATGTGGCTTTGGAGGAGAAGACCAGGTGTGCAGATTGGCAATCTGAACTGTATGTAATGGGCTTCCTGGTGAGAGGGTGAGCTCCTGGGCACTGGAGGTGTGCAAGCAGAGAGCATCTACCATAAGGATGCTGCAGAAGGGGCCCTGGATCAAGGCTGGACTGAGTTGTCCATCTGGGAGGGCACATTTCTAAGTGAAATGCTGATTGTTGTTAGAGCCATCTTGCTTCCCAAGGTTGTGAGTGAGCCAGGAATGTCTGGGAAGGGTGGGACAATCCATTAGGATTAGGAGGAGAATGCACCCCAATCAGAGAAGGAGAGAAGGTGCGGCAATGCCAGCCGCCTACCCTCCCTGTCAATACCTAGGAATGGGTGAGCTTGAATGTGGGAGTGGGGAGGTGATGTCTGTAGGTGGGCCCTTGACCCTGACCAGGTCTATGGTCTGCTTTGGGGGCAAAAGTTGCTGTCTGTGGGCCCCTCATTTCTCCATCATTCATCCTGCCCATGCTGTCCTCTTTTGATGCCTCTCTTCGGTTGAGGGACACTTGGGCAACCACCACCCAATGCCTCTATTCCCCATCCCCACCTGGTCCATGAGTGGGTGTACTGGGAGACAAATGGGATTTCCAGAAAGTGATAAGTTGGCCTCCAGCTCTGCCCTTGGCCCTGGAGCACCTCTCAGTGTGGCTGCAGGAGGGGTCCTGAGGGATCCTTAATCAGATTGTGACACTTTGCTCATGGGGCTGCTCAGCCATGCCTCCCACTACTCCCTCTCTCTGTCCCTCTCTCCCCTGGCCACACTGGCCTCTGGTTCTTCCTCCTGCACACCAGGTCCCTCCCATGCAGTCCGGTGGAAGGTGGTCATAGAACGTTGTGTATTTGGTGCCTTCAGCATCTGGGCTGGTGGAAGATGGAGGTCTGTACACCAGGTGCCCATGGAGATGCCTGCAGCAGACCCGGTGTCAGTCCTGCCGGCCTGAAGGCTGCTGTGGGCCCCTTAGGGGAGAGAGGTTAAGGGGACTGGGACCAGGGGATCAGGAAGGCTCATTTATGAAAGCCTCTAAGGTTGTGGGCCTCAGTAGCGCACGTGGCCTCGGGTCCTGGGGGCATGGTGCTTAGAGAGGAAAGAGTTGTCCCCCATTCCTGCTCGGCAGCATCCTGTCACAAACCATGAAGGCTTTGAGGTCTGAGGACTCAGGTGGCTGTGGGCAGAGGACAGATACTTTCCAGAGCAGAGTTCTCATGGGAGACACTGGCCACGGGGGCGAGGTGTCTTTACAGGCAAGCTAGAGCAGGGAGCGGGTGGGCTTCTGCTCATGAGCAAGGCCATACCCCTGGGGGCTCCTGAATGACTTGGGGGCTCTCTGAGGGACAGCATGAGGCCCTGCAGCACACAGGTGCTCAGGGACGTCCTCTGATTTGTGCATTGATGTCAGAGTAACCACATTTTCACCCGCAGGCTGGTGACCTCCTTAGTACCGTGCCCAGTACTTACTAAGTGCTCAGTGCCTGGGAGCTAACGTATGTAATCCGTGTCGTCAGCGTGTGTCCTCAGGAGGGCTCTGCAGGGCCTGAGTGCAGGTGGAGAGAGGCTGGGTGGGTAGCGATAAGTGCAAGGGCAGGAAGGAACCTCAGAAGTGGCTTCTTCACACCGAGCCCATTTTGAGAAGAGATTTGCCCAAGGATGGGGCAGAAGCTAGAGGGGAACAGTGGACTGTAATGAATCCCCTGCTTTCCCATCGTGTCCCTTGGCTCACCAGAGTTTCAGGAATGATTGTGCACCTCTTGTTGGTCTTTGCTGGGGCACTGCTCAAGCCCCGCAAACCCAACATGTCCAAGAGGAGTTCTTCAGCCACCTTCCGGGACCCTTGGTCTCGTCATCCACCCAGAGCCAGAAATCTGGGAGCTGTATTTGACTCTCCCTTCTCTACCAGCCCCTAGCCCAATCCATCACCAAGTCCAAGCTGAAATCCATTCTCCAGCCATGCCATCTGCCTCTGGCTCTCTGATGTCCCACCCTGCTGCTTTTGCTCAGCCTGCCCTTTCCTCCCAGCTTACTCCTCTGCTTTGGCTGTGGGTGCTCAGTAAGGTGGGCAGGCAGGGGTCTTGGGGCAGGGGGGATTCTTGGGTTCCTGTCCCCTGTATGTCCCACACTTGTCAGCTGGGGGCGCTCATGCCCCATGGAACCCCAGCACCCTGTCTGCAAGTGGGGGGTGGGAGGTCTCTGGAGCTGGGGTGGGGTGGCCTGCCTGGCAGGGCTGAGAGTAGGGAGGAGCGTGGGTGTGGGCCTCGTTGTGTGGGGCCACAGGAACTGGGTGTGTGTGTGTGTGTGTGTGTAGCACAAGTCTTGGTGCATATTGCGTGGGGGTGCCCTGGAGTCCTGACTGCTCCCCAGGCTCGGGGGCCCTGTGGAAGGATTACAGGGACTCAGGTGAAAGGCTAGACCTGGCCCTCCTCCACCCTTCCAGATACCCCCTTCACCCACCTGGGGCAGGTCTTTGGCCCCCTTTGGAGGGTGGGCTTTGGGGTCTAATCCCTACTCTGCTGCTTGGTCAAGGGGTGGGGACCCTACAGCCTTGAGACCACATGGGGCCTTCTGGATCCTTTGAGTGGGACCTTTTGACTGAATCCAAATTTTACAGGACAAATTGTTCTGTAAATCTAGAGGGCCACATGTGGTCCCAAGGCCACAGGTTCTCCATCCCCCTGGGGGACATTGGTACTCATATCATAGATTGTCATGAGAACTGGGCTCGGTGGAACACACTATCTCTGGAGTGTTTGTGGCAGCAGTGTGGGGATAGAAGTGTCAGACAACCCAGTTATGCTCAGAGACCCTGGCCCTCAGGAAACTGGAGGTCAAGGAGCAGCAGAGACCCCCCACTAAACTGCAGGACAGGGGAAGGGAAGGGCTGTCAGAGCCCAGGGCCAGCGGTCTGGGTACAGAGAAGAGACAGTACCCCTGAAGGAAGAGGTGATTTCAACAGCAGGGGTGGGCACTCCAGGGTGGACGGGCTTGTAAAACAAGATGGGGAAACTGAGGGGTCTCTGGAGGGTATAGTCTACTGGTTGGGGTCAGGCGGAGGCCTTGATGGCTGCCCAGGCAGAGGCAGTTGTTGGCCTCCCTGGAGGGGCCAGCAGGGCGTGATGGAACTGTGGAACACACTGGGCAGGGGGCTGGAGTGCAGGGACAGGGTGGGGCTGGGGAGACCATCTTGGTGGGTCAGGGAGCTGTGCCATCCTCAGGCAGACGTGCTGGGCCTAGACCCTGATGGCAGCTGGAGGGATGGAGAGGATCCCTAGGAGGAAAACCTCCTTCCCCCCTTGGACTATAGCATAGGAATTGAGATTACATAGCTGGAAGACATCCTGGCCCAGAGGCCTGGCCCTCACTTGTCCCTGGGTCTCTGGCCTCTCTCCAGCTGTCCCCCCAAACCCTTAGCTCTGTCTGGGCTTCTGGGCTGAGCCCTGGCCTGGCTGAGTCTCAGGTGGGGTGAGGGAGTGTGTCTCAGCTTCACTGAAGGACATGTTGAGATGCCCGGGCTCTTCCTTGCCCACTGTGGCAGGGGTGTGGGGTCATATTTCCTGGCTGTCCTACTCTGTGGCCTGGGGCTTCTGACAGGACAGGCAGAGAGGGCCCACTAGGATTGCCTGAGAGAAGGCTGTGCAGGCTTGGTAAGAGTGTGGGGAGCTTGGGCCTGCCTGAGAGGGTCCTGGGGGTCCCTGGAAGTAACTGCAGCGTGAGAGCTTCGGGCCAGAGCAGAGAGGGACAGTCCCAGCTGCTACAGCAGCTTCCTTGGAAGTGGAGGAGGGTGCTGAGCTTGGCTTGTTTGTAGGTGGCAGGCCCTGGCTTGCTGGGAATGCAGTCCCGCCCAGCCAGTGGCCCACCCCTCTTCCCTAGGCTGGTGCTCTGGGGGAGGGGCAGAAACTGGGGTGTTGGAAGAGGGGAGCTGGGTCCCCAGGCTAATGGCATGAATTCCAGGGGTCTGGGTTTGAATCCCTCCTCGGAGGTTTGGGTACTCCAAGGCCTGGAGTGGAGGCGTGGGCTGGGGCTCACGCTCTGGCAAGTAGGCTCCTGAGCCAGAAGGCATAGTGGCTCTTGAGCTCCTCTGAGCCACCTCCCTTGCCTGTGTGGGGAGGACAGTAGTCTGAGGCAGGCTGGCAGGGCCCAGACCTGAATGACCCCCAGGAGGGTCCCACCAGGGAGCTGGTGGTACTGACAGTGTCTGTTGTTCTTAAAGGGACTGTAGGGGGATATAGCTGTCCCTCTGGATGGGCTCCTAGTCTGGGCATGTGGGAAACCAACCTGCTGCCCCAGATCCCAGGCACAGCACAGTCCAGCAGAAGTTCCCTGGACATGGGGTGGGCACCCACTTTCTGGATTCTTCTTAGCAGCTTAGGATAGGGTTGGTGCTGAAGGTAGAGGCAGGTGTCTATTCTCCTGGGATTTGGAGTGGGGATTAGGATGAGGGAAGGGCTTGGGAAGACAGGGTTTGGAGGAATGTTGTGGGTTTGGGGCAGCAGTAGGGCTGACATTGAAATTTTGGGCCCAGGTATGGTCTGACAGGGTGAGGGTCAGAGCTGGAGTTTGGGATGGGGCTTGTTTAGGGCTGGGTTTTAGGATAGAGTTGGGCTTGGGCACAGGGAACCATCCCAATTTAGAGAGAAGTTGATTTAGGGTAGAGTCTGGGGTGTGGTTCAGATTTGGGGTTAGGGTTTGTCAGATTGAGGGAAAGGTTTTGTGGTGACAATGAAAGGCAGGCACGGGTTAGCATAGGGTACAGTGCAGGGATAGGTTGGGTCAGGTGGGGGTTGGGCACAGTGGAGCTTGCTGGGAGTTTCTGAGCATCTGGCTGTCCTGCCCTTTGGCGGCCCTGGTGAGCCCTCTCCCTTTCTGTCAGTTTCTCTAGCTCTGGCCTTGATGGAGACCCGGGTAGTGGCAGGACCCCTCCACCAGGGCACCTGTGACTGAGCATCATGCTCTCTCAGGCCGGGACATTTGGTGCAGGGCCTAGGGTTTGTGGTCCCCCTGCCCCACCATGACCTGTCCTCCTGCCTCATTCTCTTCTCACTCTGGACACTTGTCTGGGAGCCTCAGCTCCTTCTTTGAGCTGCTGCTCATGGCAGGGGCTTAATAGAGTGTGCCCCTCTCCCGACGGACATTACTCCCAGGCCTAGGTGGGGAAACTGGGTCTGATCCTTACTGGCCTTAACCAGAGTGGTCACCTAGAGGCCTGGCAGTCTCACCTCGTTAGGACTCCTACCCATTCAAGGGCCAGATGCAGGGGCCCACGGTCAGGATGTGTTCACAGTATGTCCCCACCTGACTGACGCAGGCCCATGATCTTCATTGAGGACCCTCTCTCCTCTGCCTCCAATTACCCCCCTCTAAGTCTAACTCCCTAGGGGGCCCACCTCCTGGGCCTCAGGCCCGCTGCCCCCTACCCAGGGGCTCTTGTTTTGCTGCTGGCTGAGCTGCAGTCCTGGGCCTGGTGTCCGAGACCACCAGGCTTCCTGGGGGCAGCTCCTGTCTCCCAGCCACCGCACTGGGCACGCCCTGTCAGTGTGAGGGGCTGCACCGCCACCACTGAGGAGAGGGCTGGGGACTCACCTGAGCCCCTGGGGTAGGGGGGCACCTGGCTGGGTGCTTTGCGTGTGACTCAGGCTGGATGCTGAGGCCCTGAGCTGGTGGCTTTGTTTTCTCACTGGCTGGGGAGGGTGCGTGCTGTAGCCTTGAGTCACCAGGGTGTGGCCGAGCTGCTGGGCAGATCACCAGACATGCAGTGAACTTCAATGGGCCCAGAACACAGTGACCTGGGGCACAGGGGTCTCCCTGGGGTGGGTGCTGTGGCTGATGCCTTTGCAACAGTGGTGCTGTGAACTGTGTCCGAGATGTTTTTGGTGACTAAGGGCCCTGTACCCCTGGAACAAACTTAGCAGTGGCCTTCTTCCTTCCCCTTCCTGGCCACTCTCCGGGAAGCAGGACATCTCTGGTTAGGGCCTCGAGGCTCCGGAATGGGGTCTTGCACCTGCAGGCATGCCAGAGACAAGGGGGGCACACAGTCTTCCCCAGCTGCCTGATGAAGGGCATTTGGAGGTCACTATGTGCTATCTGTCCAAGTCACCCACCCACTGGATCCTCACAACACCACTGAGGGGAGGGTACTATTGTTCCCATTTTACAGATGAAGAAACCAGGGCAGCTAGTGCATGCCCCTCTGGGTGCTCAGTGTGGCCTGGCTCGTGACATGTGTGGAGATATTAGTGGTGGTGGCCTGGCCCTGGCCTTCCCTCTACTTAGTCCAGCTCATCACTGGGACTTCCTCCATCCACCCCTGCTCAGAGTCAGGCAGGGCCCCATCGAGGACTGATGTAGGGTCATTGCCTCTCCCAGTCACTGGGCCTGATTCCTGGACCCTTCCACTGCCTCTGAGGACAGTGACAGAAATGGCCCTGCTGGACTCTATGAAGGTGTCCTTAGCTGCTTTCTCTGGGCCAGGAGGCCCTAAGGCCCTTGGGGAGCCCTTTCCTTGAGGAGCCAGGTCTCACTACCCCCACCCCCCCCATGGGACACAAAGTGTGAGGATGTCTGTGTGAGTGTGTATGGGGCAACAGAGTCAGCTTGGCTTAGATTGGGCACCAGGAGAAGCAGTGTAGGTTAAGGGGACATGGGCTCTGCATAGCCCCCTCCGACAAGTGCGAGGATGGAAACTCAGGGGTCCTGCTTCCAGGCTTGGGTCCTTGGAGGCCACCAGTAGGTTGATTGATTTTTTTCTGATAGACCAGGGGTGGCTATGGACCCTGCTGCCTCCAGAGAGGGCTCCCCTGGTGCAGCTGGGTGAGTGAGTAGGGTGTGGCTGGCCCCACCTTTCCCCTCACCCCTTCCCCTACCTGGTTCTTTGTCAGGAGCTGTGTGAGGGAGAGTAGAAATCGCCTTATTAGGTAACAAATGCCTTCTGCCAGGTGGGGAGAGGACAGGCCCGCCTCCCTGCCTCCAGGCCTGCTGCCTGCCCAGACAGAACTAGGTTCTTGTGGCATCCCAGTCCTGAGCCCAGCAACCCCACTGCCCCTCACCATGGAGTTCCTGCTACCCTGCCCTGGGGGCACCTCGCATGGGGGAGACCTGCCCTCCCCACTTGGGAGAAGGGGCGGCTGGGATTCACGTGACCTTGTCTAGGTCACCTCTCCTTTCTAAGGCTTGGCGTCCTCTTCTGTACAGTGAGGGGGACAGCCTAGGGGCTCTGAATTTATCTGAGGATCCTAAGCCCCATGGAGTGTCCCTTCATTTACAAACATGGCCCAGGCCACACCAGCCGTACCTGGGCATAGTCCTGTCCCCTGCCCCCAAGCCCAGGAGCTTGCCTGCCTGCTGGGGCTACCTTCTCTGTTCCAGGGGAGCTGGGCTCCAGGGCAGGTCCAGGCAGGGTGGCCTGCTCAGTTTGGCTGCTTCCTAGCAATGGCACTTTAGAGACAGGACCTGAAGACGCAGGTGCTGCCTCCTTAGACCTGTTTCTCTGCCTCAGTTGCCTCAGTTTCCAGCTCCAATTGAACTCCATAAGTTCACTAGTGCCTCCCTCAAGAAGCTGACCTTCTCCAAAGCCCCCAGCCAGCCCCTGGCTGTGCTCTTCCCAGCCTTAAGTGTAATGTAGTCACATCTTCCTATGTACTAGCTGTCCTGCTGGTGCCTGTGCACCATCTTGGCATTGGCCTTGGAGATAAAAAGCACTGACTCCACATTTCCAAAGTGCTTTCAGCCATTATCTAGTTTGATCCTCTCAATAGCCCTTCTACCCCGATGCTTTGGCAAGTGAGTACACAGAGAGGTGTCACAGCATGGTAGGGCACAGCAGGGCCTGGAGGCAGCCCAGGCCCTCTGCCTTGGACCCCGGCCAGCACAGTGGGGAAGGGTGCGTGGCTCACTGCCAGTCCTAGAAGTATCGGAGCTGCATGGTCCTGGGTTAGTATTTAGTCCACCTCTCTCTGTGGAGCCCAGATTGGGACTGGAGCCCAGGACTCCTGCCCAGTCCTGCCCCTTTCCTAGGCAGAGTCTGCATGCTCATTCTCTCTCTGCCCAGCCTAGCCAGAGGAGACAGAGTGGGGACAGGTACCAACCCCTCACCCAGGGAGAGGTCCTGCTCTGGGCCTCTCCCTCCCTCCCTCCAAGCCTGTCCTGTGGAGCCTCATCCTGACCAGCCCACTCTAAGCACTGCAATTGCACAGAAGTTTTCCAGGAAGGCTGACAAAGCAACTTCTGCTGTGTGAAGAAAACGAGGCCAGACATGTGAGAATGGTCAGTGTGCAGAGCTGCCCTGTCCTGCTCTCAGCCTCCCCTGTGTGGAGTGGCCCTTAGAGGCTTGCCTCCATCCCCCTGCCTTAGTGCAGAAAGGACCCCCTTCAAAGCTCCTATGGTTGCACCCTCTCCTGAAAGTGCTGGGGCTCTGGGAATCCCCCATTCTCCTGCCAGTTTGGAATGCAAACAGTTGAGCAGAAAGTTCTGCTTGTTGTCGGCTCTAGTTTCTCCTGCTGTTTTTTAAACCCCCCTGCTTCTTGCTCTGTCCTCTGGAGGGAGCAGACTGTCCAGTGCTGAGGCCACAGTAAGTTAGATTACAAGTACCCCATCCTCTTCTCTTTGTTCTTATCTGTAGAGTTTGGGGAACCTGAGGCTCCATTCTGAATTCCCACTGGGATGCTGTTTTCCACTCTCCTGCCCCAGCCTGCTGGCCCACCCAGGCATCCACACCTCCTCTCCTCTTTGGGAAGCATTGCCTGCTGCCACATGTTCTATCCTTGACTCTGCATCTCAGTTGGTGCCTGGCATCCTCCCTGTGTCCCCAGTGCCTGACACCAGTTGGTGCTTCATAAGTATTTGTTAAGGATTTGAATAGTTCCCACAATGGGGAACTCACTATGTCATCATGGCACTAGCCTTTGTGGAAGGTCTCTAACTGTGAGAAAGGTTTTGCTAGTACGGAATTGGTCTCCATTCTGGGGAAGCTCACAGATGGGTCTCCACCCTCTTTCCAGGCGGGCAACCCTTCAAGTACATGTTGAGAACCATGGTCTGCTGACTCTTCCTGAGTTTCCAAATGGGAAACTCCACAGTAGACCCTGTAGATCTAGTCCATTGGAACCTTTGGTCCATAGTGCTCTAAGGGGGACAACCAAACACATGTGAACTTGGATTATCTTTTTTGCTGGCCTGGAGGCTGGTGCTAGCCCTGGAGGAGGTTAGGGGGAAGAGGAGATCCCAGGATCTATTCACAGATCACCACCGCTCCATGTCACTCACATGACTTCTTTGGTCCTGGACTAGGATTCATTAGAAGGTTCTAGAAGTTAGGAGAGCCAGGACATGGGATTCAGACAGTGTGGTTTCTCCCACGGCCTAGGGCAGCGGTTCTTAACCTGTGGGTCTCGACCCACAGGAACTGTATTAAAGGGCCGCAGCATTAGGAAGGTTGAGAACCACTGGCCTAGGGTCAGAGGAGGACTGAAGCAGAGTTACAGTCTGTGAACAACTGTCAGCTCATGCACTTGGTAAGCACCTACTTATACAAAGCACTGTGACCCTGGAGGAGAGAGCACATTGTAAAGTGAACAAGCCCAGGCCCTCCTGGATTCGCAGATGGTCAGGGATCTCAGAAAGCGATTCTTGCAACCAACTCATAAACCTCGGGTCCAAAGAGGGACGTGTGCTGCCCTGGGTGGCACAGACACACGTCCATGTTCCTTCCCCAGCGTCTGCTGCCCTAGGAACTGCCTGAGTACTAGGCACTCAGGGGAGGTTACAGCTGAGGAAACAACAGTGCCCAGCGATCTGACACAGCTGCCCGCAGGTGGGAGGCCAGGAAAGGAAATCCACAGACGCCCAGTCCCAGGAACATAAGTTACACCTGGTGGGCACCACGGGGTGTGTGTGTACATGCTTGTGTGTGCGTATGTGCGTCCGTGTGTGGAGGTGTGAATGTTTGTTTATAAGGCGGGAGGAACAGTGCTGTCCGTGTTAAGTATCTTGCTGTTGTTATTTTGAGGGGTCTTAGGGTAGGCAAGGCAAGGACTGGATAGATTGGCAGGTGGGGAGCCTGGCTGAGGTGCGGGTAGGGGAGTGGGTGTCCACAGCAGCATGAAAGGTGGGCTTGGCGGGGGCATGAGATGCTCAGTCCAGGAGAGAAGGAGGCGCCAGCTCTGCCCACCTCTTGGGCAAGGTAAGTCCAGAAACGAGGCCACTTCTCCAGCCTGGCTGTTGGCTGTGTGGAGGGCGTTGCTGATCTGGTCTAGGGGGTGAGGTGACCCAGAGCCTCAGCAGGGCAAAGAGGGGAAAGGGCAAGGTCTCTCCAAGGCTCTGGCTTTGTCCGGTCCCACCACCGTCCGCCGTGCCCGATGCACAGGCAGGAAGTGTTTGGTGAGTGACCGATGGAGGAGGTGGGATGCGGGAGCCTCCCCAGGGCTGGAGGCGAGGGGACGCCCGCTCCACCAGCTCCCGCGGGCTTCTGGGGGCCTGCAGCAGGCAGTGGCGGCCGGCAGGGGGCGGTGTCAGACTGGTTTTGGGAGACTCACCTCCCACCCGCCCCTGCCCCGGGCGGGGCGTCCCGGAATGCGGCGGGGCTCAGATGTGGCGGCGCCACCTGCGTCCTGTTCCGTCCTGTCCCGTCCGGGCGGCCCCCAGCGGCCTCCCTGTCTGGGCACGCCGGGCGGACACCAGGTGCGGTGGGAACAGAGGTTTCTGAGCCCCACCTCGAGACCTGGAACCCCACCCTGCCAGCCCCTCGCCGGGAGCCGTGGGGGTGGACGTAGTTGCAGGTGGCTGAGGGCAGGAAGAGGGGCCGCTGCCAGGGACTCAGGTCCCCTGTGCCTGGGTTTCTTTCTGGAGGACCTCTGCCAGCAGGAACCCAGAGCAGCAGAAGACAGCTGCCTACAAAGTGGGTGGCTGACAGGGTGACAGAAAGCCGGGCGGGCCCCAGTCCGGTCTTCAGTGGCTTCCTAAGTGGCCTGCCCTGTGCGGGAGTCCTGACTGGGCCTCAAAAGTTTACTCTTTTAGTAAAAGAGGGTGATATATGTATCTGTTGTCCCATCTACTGGGGAGTTTGAGGCAGAAGGAAGGAGGTAGGCGACAGGAGTTTGAATCCATCATGGGTGACAGCAAGACTCCTTTCTCCAAAGGAAAAAGCACGACAAACACAAAACCCCAAGCAAAACCAGTAAACAAAACAGAGAGGGTGATGATCCTGCCTGTGTGCTGTCCTGAGCGTTAACCCAAATGAAAGGCTTGTGATGTCTCTGCCCCCTCCCCAGACTGACAGCTACCCCCACAAGGGGCAGGCAAGGCTCCTGGGGAAGGAGCCCCTTGCTGGCCTCCCCATCCTATGATGGGCAGTGGCCCTCAGACTGGGGGTGAGTGGAAGCTGGGAGACTGAGGAGTAAAACACAAAGTGGCCTGTGCTGGCATTACCCACCTGGCTTCTCCTGGCTGGTGTCCCTGGGGAGCAGCTGGAGACCCCTCAGCTCCTACTCACTCTGCCCCTGTCTGCAGGGCTACGACAGGTGGAATGGAGGACACATTCTGGCATTTGCAGGGAGAGACTGAGGCCATGGAAGGTGAATTAGGTCATGGAGGGCAGGCTCTGCAGCGCGGGTGGTGTTGGGCACAGGGGGAGCACAAATCTCATCTGCATTTGACTGGTGGGTATACTGAGGCTCAACTTCCTCCAGCAAGTTAGCAACGGAAGCAAGACCAGAGCCAGAACGCCTGACTCCAGTCTGTAGCTCTCTTCCCATTTCTTTATCTCCATGTGTTTTGGATTGGTCTGAAACCTCAGTCCTGTCATTGCCACTGGCCCTGGCTTATCGAGGTTCCTGACCACTATGCTACCTGCTCAGGAGCAATTGCTCTTAGGTGTCGGAGGGCTATTTACCTTAGCAGAAGGGAGATAGATAGATAGATAGTCTTTGAGGGTGAAGTACTCTTAGAATAGATCTTAGTCTTTAGCAGAACTTAGTAATCTTCAGCAAAGGGACGCGGTGTTGGCGTTCTGCAGGCAGGACAGGAGATAAAGTCAGAGTAAGCAGGTCCGTGATAGAATGTGCACGCTCCCGACTGCCTTCTCCTCCAGCTTAATATAAGGCTGATCTTGTTCTTCTCACCATCACAGATGTAGAGACTGCCAATTCACTAATGCTGTCATCTTGCGAGCTCTCTCATGCTTGTTAGGAGAGCTAAATCCCTCCCCATGCCCTTTTCACCAAGGTGTTCCATTATTGAGTTATACAGATGTTGCTTATAACTCTCACTCCTCCTAGCCATAGGCTATATGGGTTGCTACACAGAACAATAGTGATGGAGAGTGTGTGGGTCTCAGAAGAGGTTCAGGGTACCCTTCCTGAGTCCAGGGCACTGGTGGCACTCCCTGGACCACAGTCTGGTCCTGGAAGTTTCAGAGGGAACCCTGTCTAGGCAGCATAACTCCCATCAGCCCTAAAGCTCAGCCCTGGGAAGAGGTCTCGGGCGCTGTTCTTTCTCCTGGCAGATTGTCCTATGTGTGTCCCCCTTTTCCCTTTCTTCCCCACCAGGTGGGCAGTTCCAGGCCATAGGATATTGTTCAGAGTGAGAGAAACTGTCTTGTCCTGGCTGTTTGCAAAAAGTCTGGAGGTGGTGTCAGAAGGCCCAGCTTCTGGTTTAACGCCTTGCCCTGCTTTGAGGCTTAGAGCAAGGCCCTTCCTCTCTCTGGGCCTTAAGTTTCTCCGTATCTAAAATGAGAGAGAGAGGTTACATTCCTGGTTCTGGTATGTCACCCTTTGGAGGTGCTACCCACTGTACCTCAAACATGAGGTATGAGGCGACCTAGTCTATTCTGGGGGGAAATAGAAGGGCATAGGTCTAACTGGGTCACAACTGCTACTTTTGGCCAGTTTAGTTTTCAGGGGACAGAAGAAAAGGAGCTTACTGTCTGTTAAGTACAGCAGCAGTTCCTGTCGGGCTTTCTGCCTGCCTGGGGTAAGGACAGGCACGGGGATGGGGCCCAGAGTAGTCTTTGGGGCCTGTTAGGGTGTTTTGAGGGGTGACCTTGAAACCACTTGAGGCCACATGGCTGTCCCTGACTCAGTGGTCTTCAGAGTTAGCTTATCAGCCCGAGTCATTCTCTGCCCTGAGCATGGCACAGGGAACTCCTCTCCCTCCAGACCCAGGCCCTGGGTGGTCATGCGGATGGCCCTCCAGGGCAGGATTTTATAAGACGGAGAGGAGGACACGGGCTGGCTCTCTTTTTCCAGGAGGCCATGGGTGTGCAGCAGGACTCTGTGGGCCCCCCAACCCGCCAGGCCTCTGGGGGTGGAATTGAGAAGGGGGCTGTCAAGCAAGCTAGAGGGTCCTTGAGGACCCCTAGGTGCCCTCAGTCTCAGAGACAGCCCCCTAAAGCACCCCTAAGTCACTGCAGTAAGGCAAAGACTACGGTGGCCTGGAGGGCGAGTGGGTACCTAAGGCCTCCATTTTGTTGTACCTCAAAAGTCTGTGGCCAAGAGGAGGAGGAATGTAGGAATCCCTGCCAGGCCCTGTCCCAACAGGCTGGGGAGGGTGGGGCGGGGCTCCCAGCTGGGCTGATGAGCTCCTGATCGCAGCTGTAGCTAGGCAGCGTCCAACAGCAGAAACACATGGCACAGCCTGTGTGTGTCCATGTGCACGCACACATGCTCAGGGGCCTCATGGCCTCAAACCCTGGATAGGAATGCTTCTTGTTACCTTACAGCCATGGTTATATATAGTCCTGAGGCCAGAATTCTTTTTCTTTTTTAAGACGGAGTCTCAGTATGTCACCCTTGGTAGAGTGCTGTGGCATCACAGCTCACAGCAACCTCAAACTCTTGGACTCAAGAGATTCTCTTGCCTCAGTCTCCCAAGTAGCTGGGATTACAGGTGCCTGCTACAATGCCTGGCTATTTTTTTTGCAGATGTCATTGCTGTTTAGCTGGCCTGGGCAGGGTTTGAACCCACCACCCTTGGCATATGTGGCTGGCGCCATAACCACTGTGCTACAGGGCGCCGAGCCACGAGGCCAGGATTCTTGCAGCTAACACTTGCTGAGCACTTGCTAGGTGCCAGACTGGCTTCATGCTTTACCCCTGCTAATCCTCACAATTCCACAAGAGCCACCCTTACTGCCCACCTTTACAGGCAGAGAAACTGAGGGTCTGAAACTTACAGATGCCCAAGGTCGCAGAGCGAGTGCTGGGTGAAGCCAAAACAGGACTAAACTGAGGGCTGCTCTACTGCAGAGTCTAGTTTTACCCCTGGAGCCTATGGGGGTATGTGCACGTGAGCGCCCACCGAGGGGCATATGTGCCCGCATTTGTGTGGTGTGCGCTTTGATGTAGGCTTGTGTCTGCCTGTGTCTGCTAAGGACACCTGCCTGGAGGTGTGGAGGCTGGTGCCTCAGCATAGAGGTTTGCACACAGATGCTCACACGTGCTTATGTGACACGGTGCATGTGTGTTACATACACCAGTGTGCCCTTGTGTACACACACAAGAACATACTAGTGCAGTATGCCTGTGTTTATGGGTAGGCGTGTGCCTCGGCTGTGCATGTGTGAGTGTGTCCACAGGGTGCTGTGTGCCCTGTGTATATGTGGCCATCTCCAAAGGCTGCCCTCTCTGGCTCGGTCAGTCTCTGTCCCATTTCAGGCTCCTGACTCAGCATGTTAGTGCCACCTTGTCAAGGCCACAGCAGAATGTGTGACGGCCTTGTTGATGTCACAGGGACATTTGAGGTTTATTTGAAGGAAGGACACTTGGGGAGAGGAGGGGTTGGCAGGGACGGGTAATGAACAAGAAGGCAGCAGATGGGATGAGAAGGATACAGGCCAGGCTTGGGACAGGTCTGGGTTTTCTTCACCTCCACGCAGGGGCAGAGGACTGGGGCCAGGGAGCCTTGCCTTCCCCCTTTACCCACTCAAGGCTCAGCCCCTGTTAACTAGGGAAATGTTCCAAGGAGCTTGCTGGAGAGTCTCTGGGCAGAGGATACATTTGTGCCCTGTCCCCATATCTGTATGGCAACAGATTCAAGGGAACGGAGGGGCTCACGATGGGAATAATACATCTCCCCTGTGGTTCACAGGTGTTGGGGAGAAGGGTGTAGGCCAAAGTCCTGTCCCAGGAACAGACCTTTGCATTGGCTCAGACCCCAGGGACCACAGGTATCTGGCTCATTTGGGATGGAGGTGCAGAAGGGTCAGTGGCCAGCAGGGGGCGCACAGAGCCCGCAGATGTTTGGGAGGAGCGGTGCAGTCTGCTGGGGACAGAGGAAGGGGGAGGGCAGACTCACCTGTGGGGTAAGGGTGTGCGGAAACGTGGGCCTTGCATACAAGGGGCAGACTCCCAGAGGGACAGACCTCTGCCGATGGAGGTGAGAGTGACTGCACTGGCTTGTGTGACCCTTTAGTGAGGCAGCCTGTGCTGGGCCTTGGTGACTTTGAGGGAGCCAGGAGGCAAGGGCTCTGGAGTCCGACAGCCTCTGGGCAGCCTGGGGCAAGTCACTCAGCCTCTTTTGAAATGAGGCTGTGTCTGCCCAGTGCTCATCTCAGGCCTCCACACACAATGTCACCCTAGAGGGGATGACAAATTGCTGGAGCCTCCACCACTTGTATGTCTGCGTGTTTCTTCAACAAATATTAAGTGCCACTCACACATGATGTCACCTGTCTCAGGGAGCTAATATTCTCATGGGGGAGGGTCCATGGAGATGAAAATGAAAACTACTGCCATCCCTTGATTCTTTGAAATAGAAATTATGGGATAATAGGCTGAGACTGGCAGAGAAGGCCTTTCCTCTTTTATTGCTTGTCGAATGCAGGCTAAGAAGATTCCAGATCTTACTAGACTGCTCTGGTCCTCTGCCTTTTCCAGCAGAGGTCAGGTCCAGGCACTCCTTTGCCCCAAGCCCTCCATCTTGCTGGGGACAAAAACTTGCCCTTCACCCTCAGGTTTCATCGAAAGATCAACTTACAATTAAGCAGATTAATGAAAGTTATTAATAGCAATTGTTAAAAATATGTATACATGGGAACCTCCAGAAACTGAGGGTTCAACTCAGCAACATGGTTTAGAAGCTTATATGCCTTTCTTTCTTTTTTTTTTTTTTTTCTGAGACTGGATCTTGTTCTGCCACCCACCTAGAGTGGAGGGCAGTGCGTCATAGCTTTCTGCAACCACCGGCTCCTGGGTTCAAGTGATCTCCTTGCCTTAGCCTCCTAAGTAGGTGGGACTACAGCTGGTGCCACCATGCCTGGTTAGTTTTTCTGTTTTTTGTAGATACGGGGTCTTGATCTTGCTACTTCCCTTAAACCATCTTCCCTCCATACCCTCCCAAAGCCCTAGGATTACAGATGTGAGCCCCTGTGGGTTATGGGAGAGAAAAAAGAATTATGTAGAGGGGCAATAAAGGATTACTAGGGAGGGTGAATGGATGAGGAACAAAGATTAACTGGTAAAGAGATGAGACATTATCTTTTTAAAGCTGTGGTCCCCAATCCCAGAGCTGTGGACCAGGTCTGTGGCTTGTTAGGAACCCGACTGCATGGTAGGAGGTAAGTGGTGGCTGAGCAAGCCAAACTTCGTCTGTATTTATAGCCACGCCTCATCATTTGCATCACTGCCTGAGCTCCACCTCCTGTTGGATCCTCCCCTTCCATGGAAAAATTGTCTTCCATGAAATGGGTCCCTAGTGCCAAAAATGTTGGGGACCACTGTTTTTTTTTTTTTTTTATAATTTTATTGAATCATAATTGTGTACATTGGTGCAATCATAGGGCACGATGTACTTCATATACATTCAGAAATATTTTGATCGTACTGTTACAGATAGCCTTCATGGCATTTTCTTGATCACTATATAAAGAC
>CAUYON010064893.1:0-17033 GCA_963573935.1 Arctocebus calabarensis | reverse complement strand
CCTTCTCGCTTGGAATGTTTGGGTAGAAAGATCTGCAGTAATTCTAATATTCTTCCCCTTATATGTGATGGCTTTCTTACGTCTGGCTGCTTTTAAGATCTTCTCCTTCATGTTAACTTTAGTAAAATTCACTACAATATGCCTGGGGGATGTCTTATTCGAGTTAAGTCGTGCTGGGGTTCTGAAACTATCTGCTATCTGAATTTCAGAGTCTCTAAGTTTGTCTGGAAAATTCTCTTTCATAATCTCAAGAAGGGACTCTGTGTCATATGAAGCCAATTTGTCACTTTCAGGTATCCCTATAAGATGAATATTCATTTTCTTTGAGTTATCACAGAACTCTCTGAGAGAATGATCATTTGGGAGCATTCAAAGTCTGTCTTTGGTGTCAGAAATCCTTTCTTCTGCTTGCTCTATTCTGTTGCTGAGGGCTTCTACTGTATTTCTCATATTGCTTTGAGAGTTGCAACTTTTTGTGTCAATGTGTCGAGATCTTTGGTCATTTTGTCTTTGAATTGGTTGAATTCTTGAGATATCTTCTGAATTAATCCTATAATCTCTACCTCCATCTTTGTTTCCATTTTATTAATCTTGTTTGCAATCCAGGTTCTAAATTCGATTTCAGACATTTCCACTATCTGTTTGTAGATGGGATTGTCTGGATTGGATGGTTTGTCATTTTGGGGGGGAGTTGCACAGTTCTGTTTATTCATGTTGCCAGAGTTTTTCCACTGGTTCTGCCCTATGTTTGTTTTTCAGTTTTTAGCTATATGAGCAGGTCAGTGAAATTGGACGGGAAACTTCTACGGTTGTGGTTGTCTAACCCTCCACCTAGGAACTAGGATGATGACTGCAACCTTTACAGTTCAAGAGTTCCAGACCAATTGTAAATGCAGACAATCTGGATTCTGGATGAGTTGGAGTTCTAGACTTCCAGTCCGGGGTAGGGGGTGGACTGAAGGATCAAGGTGGTAAGGAAAACATTTACAACACCAATCACATTGAGAGCAAATGGGCTAATACACTGGTAAAAGGGCTACCAGACACACAAGCCCACAGATGCACCCACAGTCAGAAACATTGACATACAGACAAAACATAACAAACAACCAATCAAACAACAACAGCTAAGAATAAAGAAAAAAAAAGAATTCTACAATAAAAATGATACTTGTAAAATACTTGAGAAAAGAGAAAAAGAAAAGCCTCTAACAAATATGATGTAAGCACTCTTAGAAGCTGGAAGAAGGGAAGAAGAGGAAGGGGAGAGAGAACAAAGAAATTAAAACAGGAGAGGAAGAAGAAATGTATAATTGAGACTAGAAGATAATAAAAATAGCCTAAGAAAAGAAAGTGAAATAAAAAATTATTTATCAATGGCACCTCCAAGAAAAGGATATTCAAAAAAAAAAACCAGCCTTAAAAATATTGTTCTTGTATATATATAGAAATAAAGGTCTTTATGTATGCAGTTGATGTCAACTTAAGTGGAGTTAATTTATAATGCAATGTACTTTGTGGACACCAGATGGCACTGTGAGTGGTTCTCAGGCTTATATGTGATTCATCAATTATATTGTTACTATGGTAACCACACTACCTGACCAGTGGCCATTTTTGGAGTTTCTCCACCATTTTGCGTTGGAAAAGGTGCTTTATTTTGGGTGCTCAGCTCCAAAAGACATTCCCATCCAACCTCCAACTTTGGTGCAAGAGTCCACTCGTCCCAAAACTCTCCACTCTGCCCTCCTGCTCTCTCGCAATCCAGCAACTGCAATCGGCTGTGAGAGGAGCAGCAGCCACAGGAGAGGGGGGTTGCGGCGGCTGTGGGAGAGGGGCTCGTGGCGGCTGTGGGACAGGGGCTTGTGGCGGCTGCAGTTTGCAGAGGCTGCAGCAGCTGCCGCGGCTGCTGGCCGCAACGGCTGGAGGGGAGGGAGCTCCTGCAGGGCTGTTGCTGCCACTTTGAACTGCTGCTTTTTCTCCAGCTGAAGTGCTTGGGGGCCCTCTTTGCCAACTTCCACAGCTCAAAGTGTTTTTTCCACACCCCAGAATTCCATGCCCCCTGCACAGTCAGACCTCACCAGGATTCCCCACCTGAGATAGCACTGACGGATCACCTCCTCCCAATGATCTGGGGAAAAGGTGCTGCCACTTTGGACATTCCAATATGTCTGTTTCTGGCAGGGTCCCGTCCCTTCGGCTCTCGCTTGGGCTACCCGGGTCTCCGTGGATCCTAGCAGCACCCCTTTCTGGTTGTCAAACTCTGAGATCCATGCTTCGGTGGAATTTTCTCCAATTAGGTTTTGTGAATTGTGACCTGCTGTCTTCCCTGTGGGAGGGGTCGGCTGCCCCTCTGCTGGGCAGTGGGAAATGGTTTACAGCAGTTTCCGTGGTTATGAACTATATTTCAAACACAACAAGATGACTGTGCATCTCCAGCTGCCCATCCACTCCAATAATTCACACGTGAAAGATCCAGAGCTCCTTCCCTCTCACCTGCTGACCTGGGAGAGATGGGCTATGGGACTGTCTCTGCTGCCATCTTCCAACCTGCTCATTTACTCTTTAACCAGCATTCCTCAGATGCCACCTGTGTGTTGGGCTGGAACACCCAGGCACCCCCTTGTAGGCTAAATGCGGTGGGCTGACGGCAGCTAGCTGGTCCCCTCACTGCGGGGCCTCATCAGATGCTGGTGTGCAGGGATGACAGTGGCTGACTCCACATCCAGGGCCTCTGGGTCCTCTCCAAGCTGTGTGAGGTGTTTTCAGCACAGTGGCCAGGGGAGGGGCTGCAGGCAGGGAGGGACACAGCCCACTGAGAGGCCTTCACCTGTTAGTTTCTAGAAAGTGGTTGCAGCACTGTTCAGAGCATTTCCCACTGGCCTGGGGTGTGAAGGCACAGCAGGGTGGGCAGCCCCTTCTCCCAGATGCCATATGCCCCTGCAGGTGGGGACTGACCTGTACAGGATGAAAAGTGGCCACAGGACATCATTGGGCTTGGGGGACAGTAGGGCCTGGAGATGGGAGAGCCCTGGCAAGAGGGGCTCCCATGTAGAGGGAGACACAGGACAGAAGAGGCAGAGGGGACTCTAGGGCTGCAGGGGGGCAGCAGCTCCGGGAGGGCACAGTGGGAGACATGGTGGCTAGCAGCACAAGGCTGTCAGGGGAACCTGTGCTGCATGTGAGCGATGGCTTTCGGCCAGGAGGGCCTTCAGAAGCCAGCAGTTTCTGTGTCCACTTGAAGACAGGCCTGGAGCCTGGGCAAGGGGGGAGACTGAGAGAGCCCACAGCTTCCTCCCTGTCCTCCACCCTGACAAGGGCTGGAGACCATCTGGGATCTCAAGAGGTGAACACAGCACAGTGGGGTCTTTCCCTAGGTTACTGCGGGAGCTGCTGAGTGGACTCATGGTCACCCTTTGATGCCTGTTCCCTACAGACTGCATAAGTCACAGGAGCCCATGTTGATTTGCCGCGATAGTGGGAGTGTGGCAGAGGCTGTGCTCACTGCACTGGGAGAATTAGACTCTGGCATGACGAGGCCGTGTACGCAGGTAGGACGAGCTCAGGGAGCAGCCCCGGGCATGCACCTTCACCTGGCGTCCATGGGCAGCAAACTTTAAAAGACTCACAAGTAGTCCTCTAATGCTAGACATGGTGCCCCTGTGCCTACGGCAGCTGCGTCTGGGCAGGTGCTGTGTTCCCTCTGCTGAATCACAGTTTTGCTCCCTGCATGACATTTTTAGGAAGCAGTTGCCAGACCCGCACAGCTGTCTGTTGTCCTTGCCCCACTGCAGTGGCTGTTCATCAGCCGAGTCTCCTCGGCAGGAACTGACAGTCAGACCTAGATTCCACCATATGACATAATGACCTTCCCTCCTTAGAAGTCCTAGAGTATAAAATGAGGGCGCTGAGTTTGTCAGGGGTAAGGTAAGAACTGGATTTCAATTTAAGCAGGGAAAGTGGTTACAGATAAAATCCAGCTTGGCCAGTGGGCCTCGTCACCAGGGAGAGCCAGCTAAGTGACGTTGGACTGCCTGTCACTGTCAGCTGGGTGGGTAAACACAGGTAGGCTGTGAAACTCTCTGGGTCACCACTGTTCTGGCCTTTCTGTCACATTTTCAGATGTCTTTCAGCTTGTGTCACTGTGCAGGGATGTGTCCACTGATGGGCAGGCAGTGCTCCCCCAGGTGCCACAGGACCGCTAAGTGGATGCTGTTTGGGACCTGAGGGGAAACTGAGCCGGGAATACTTAGGCCCAGGACCCATTAGGCCCTGGAAGACAGGAGGCGTGGGTGGACAAGTCCTGGTAGGGACAAGGGCTGTTAAGGTGCTGGGCGCCTACCCTTAGCTGTGTTGTTCCGTAGTCAGACGGACTAAAATAGCACAGAGAGGTGGGAAGGATCCCCCCAAAGAAGCTGGGGAGCTGGAATGCCCAGGAGTAAAGATCTGGATACCAGCACCTAACCGGGCCCTGGTTTGGCTCTGTGACAGCATGAAGTGGGGAAATTGGAGATTGGGAATCCTGAACCCCTCTTGAACCCAAGAGAAAAACTTTTAAGAGTAAAATAGAGTTTAAGAGTTTAACTGAGTAAAGAAATAGTAGTTTAGTTTTAATATTTTAATTGGTTTTTAATAAGAGTAACATTATTGACTAATAACGAGTCTGTGCAATTTTTGTATAAAACAGGTTTAAAGGCTCGGTGCCTGTAGCTCAAGCAGCTAGGGCACCAGCCACATACTCCAGAAGTGGCAGGTTCGAATCCAACCAGGGCCTGCCAAACAGCAATGACAACCAAAAAATGGCTGGATGTTGTGGCAGGTGCCTGTAGTCCCAGCTGCTTGGGAGGCTGAGGCAAGAGAATCACTTAAGCCCAGGAGTTGGAGGTTGCTGTGAGCTGTGATGCCACAGCACTCTACCAAGGGTGATAGCTTGAGGCTCTGTCTAAAAAAAAATAAAAAAATAAAGAAATAGGATTGTACAACTAAATAAAAGGAAAGATCCTAAAAAAAAAAAAAAGAAAGAAAGAAAAGAAAAGAAAACAGCTTTGAGGAAATAGTGAATGTAATTTGCCTGTTAAAAGTTTAAATGGCCCAGGCGCATTGCAATGTAAACGGCCATGTGCACCCACAGCACAAAAGGCCCCGACAGGTTATGGATCCAGTCTGGAGGCTGTAACTCTCCCTGTAAATGGATAAGGCTCCAGCCCTGAAGAGCTGGAACATAGAAACTTTGGGAGAGAGGTGGTTGTTATACTCACTGGGAACAGTGTAACCAAATCCACACAAACAGAGGAAGGTCCTCTAGGACAGAGATGAGGGGAAGGACTTCTTTTTCCTTCTAGCTTTTAATGTGGACATTGACATCAGCTGGCTTGTCCCACAGGGAAACAAGGGGCCTGTCAGCCCCTCTGGACCCTTAAAGGAGCGAGGCCAACTAAATAGTTATAGACACAATTTGTTTGTCTTAAAGTTATGTTCCTTGCTTTTCAAGAATATATGGACTAAATATAGTTAAGTATCAATTAAGGAAGTGGAGGATTTATATAATTATTAATACATGACACAAATAGTCTACAAGTTGATCTTTGTTCAGTTTTCTATTAACTCATAGACCCTCCCTTAAAATTAACATTGTAAAAACTCAGTAAAAGCTGAGTGGTCAAAGTACAGGGACTCTATTGTATTCTCACTACAGTTAATGGAAGACCCCTGGACCTACCTTTGAACTTCCTCTCTGTCTTATGCCTTTATTTTCCCCATTTGGTTGATTACACTTTGACAGGGAGCTCATGATCCTGACAAGGGGCTGGTCAAGAATGGTCAACAGCAGCTGGACAGACTCCTGCTTTGGTAGCCAAGCAGGAGTTAATGGGCCTACCCCAAACCCAGGCCACATGGGAGTTCAGAAATCATCCTGTGGATGTGGTTGGAGGAGGATGGCAGTTAGCAAGTGTGCATGCACACATATGCAAAGTGTGTGTGAGTACATGTGCGTGTGCATGTGTATATGTGCAGCACGTGAGTGTGCATAGTACATGTTGTGTATACACACATTCATGCACTGTGCACATGCATGCTGTATACAGGATGTCATATGTGTGTACACATGCTTAAGTGCACATGTGCAATGCATGGGTGTGTGAGTGTGAACATCTGTGTGCACAGGCATGTATACTGTGTGCGGCATGTCATATGTGTATACATATGCATGAGAGCACACATGCAGTGCATGGATGTGTGAGTGTGAATATCTGTACATGCATGTATACTGTGTGTGCACATATGCATGTAATGTTTGTGTGAGTATACATGTAAAAGTGTGTGCATGTCCACACACGTGTGTACACTGGTGTATGTTTAGATTAGGAAAGCAGAGGAATGGGAGGAGGAGGGAACCTGGGAGGCCTTAGACTTATGGAGGTCAATTTGGCTTTGTAGGTGTGACTCTAAATATCCTCCACGACTATGGAAAAGTGTAGGAATCCTTGGTACTCTAGAAACTATGGACATTCCATGTTGCAGCCAGTAATGTCTGGAAGCCAAGAAATGGCTGCAGTCGCTCCTATCATCACGGCCATCATAGGAGGACAGCGTGGCACCCCTGGCTTCTGGGACAAGCAAAGTCCCTAGATTTCTCTTTCTCTAGAAGTAAATATGCGTAAAATTATCTTCTGAAATAATAGTAACCCCCAATGAATATTCGAAATGGAGCAGACGTTAGTTACCTGAAACACCTCTAGAATCTGAGGTTTAGTTCTAAAGGGTATCTCATGGATGCCCCATCTCTAGAACATGAGCTTTAGTTTCAGTTTCCCATCTCTAGATCCTTTAGCTCTAGTTCTGAAGGACATCTCCTGGGTGTCCATTCCTAGATCCTTTAGCTCTAGTTCTGAAGGGTGTCTCCTGGGTGTCCATCCCTAGATCCTGTAGCTCTAGTTCTGAAAGGCATCTCCTGGGTGTCCATCTCTAGATCCTGTAGCTCTAGTTCTGAAGGGTGTCTTCTGGGTGTCCATCTCTAGATCCTTTATCTCTAGTTCTGAAGGGTGTCTCCTGGGTGTCCATCTCTAGATCCTGTAGCTCTAGTTCTGAAGGGCATTTCCTGAGTGTCCATCCCTAGATCCTTTAGCTCTAGTTCTGAAGGGCGTCTCCTGGGTGTTCATCTCTAGATCCTGTAGCTCTTGTTCTGAAGGGTGTCTCCTGGGTATCCATCTCTAGAACCTGGGGCTCTAGTTCGGAGAGGTGTCTCCTGGGTGTCCATCTCTAGATCCTTTAGCTCTAGTTCTGAAGGGTGTATCCTGGGTGTCCATCTCTAGAATTTGGGGCTCTAGTTCTGAAGGGCGTCTCCTGGGTGTCCATCTCTAGATCCTTTAGCTCTAGTTCTGAAGAGTGCCTCCTGGGTGTCCATCTCCAGAACCTGGGGCTCTAGTTCTGAAGGGGTGTCTCCTGGGTGTCTATCTCTAGTACCTGGGGCTATAGTTCTGAAGGGTGTCTCCTGGGTGCCCATGAGGAGGAGGTTCTACCTTGTCTTCCATAAAGCTATTATGTCCTGATGGCCAGGATCATCCCAACAGGAATTTATGAGCCTGCCACAGGAGAGCCTGAAGTCCGTCTTGCTGTTCTGTCTTCTCTGTGCCATGCACAGAGTAGATGCCCATGTTCTGGCTCAGGATAGGCTGCCAGAGTTTCCCAACCTTAAAGCCTTTATGTGAAACTGGTCCAGGAACCCTCTGTGCCCTCCACCAGTGAGAATTCAGAAGCTGCCCCAGGATGGGGGCTTGGTTTGTAGAGGAGTGGCTGGCCTCTGAGGCCCTCTGAGGTGTCCTACCTATCTTCAGGTGTCAGCCCAGAGCTTCTGGGACCTGGACTTGTCCCTGTCTGTTTGCCAATCCTGGCTCTGCCTCCTGTCTCCAAGCTGCCTGTACCACTGCCCTCCACTTTCACCATGTCTCCTGGTCCAGTGGGATAGAGCCCCAGTGCCCTCTACAGGGCCACTATTGCTAAAACCAAGGCGGAGTAACTGGCCAATGGCTCCAGGCCTGTCTAGGTCATGGCACAACCTTTTCGGGGGGAGGGTGTGTCTCTATTGTTTCCAGACCAACAGCTGATGCTCTCATGGCCAAGTGTGTCCTGGAGTGGGCCTGTCACACGCCTTCCTACGGCCCC
This sequence comes from Arctocebus calabarensis, assembly GCA_963573935.1. Taxonomy (NCBI): domain Eukaryota; kingdom Metazoa; phylum Chordata; class Mammalia; order Primates; family Lorisidae; genus Arctocebus; species Arctocebus calabarensis. Next base: position 8,870 of record CAUYON010064893.1, on the reverse strand, counting down.
TCTGTAGATGTCCCTGCCAGTAGACCCCCTCTAGGCAAGACTGGGCTTTCTCTCAGGGCTTCAGGCCCACAGGTTTCTCAGATTGCTCTTCTCCCAGGTCTGGGATGAGCCACCTCTCTGCCAGGCTGACTTGGCTGTGAGGTGTGGTGTGGGACTCTTGGGAAATGCTGTCCCAAGACTGGGGGGTCTTGTCATCTTCTTGTTCAGGAAGGGCCAGGCAATAGTTTCGTTGTGTTTTTGTGTGTGTGTGTGTGTGTGTGTCGTGGGGACAAGGATTTTCACCTTATAGACATTGACGTGTTTGTTGGATGACACGGCACAACTATTCTTGTTTTTGTGTTGGGTGTTGTGGGAGGACACTCTGGGTTCTGTAGCCCCTCCAGGCTTTTTCAAATAGACTCTTTTGCTAGGACTTCAGAAAAAGTTGTATGCAGTTCTGTTGTGGCTCTGTTAATCATGATTTATGAATGTATGCATTACTATACCTTAGTGACAAATTATTTATAAAGCAAAGTTTTGTGTATAGAATCTTATTTCCCCATGGAATTGTTTAATACAGTTTGAGCTATGTGCTGAGAAGGCAGTCTTACAGGCATGGATATGAAGCCCTTTCTCAGGCCAGCGGTTGATTTAGGACAGCAGCCCAGGGCAACATCTTGGTTTGAGGGTTTCCAACATTAATTTGCTTTACTTTGAGTTGTTTTAGCCAGTCTGGTGACTGCACTGATGAACCTTCCAAACCCTGCAAAGTATGGACAAGGGACATCATGTCCATTAGGTCTGCAGTGCTCTAATTCTCATGTGCAGAATACACAGCACTAATGAGCACACACACTCATGTGCATACACACCCAGGCACACTAACATGTGCACATAGATCTGCACATGTACTCACATGCACACATGTGCACACATGTCCACACACAGGCACACACTGCACATGTGCATGTGTACACACACAGGCATGTACACACATGTACACACAGGCACATAAACATGCACACTGGCGCACACTTGCACACAAAGGTGTACAAATGGGCACACAGGCACATACAGAAACACAAACATGCAGACAGACACACAGTCACACACAGAGACACACACAGGCACACAAATGTGCAGATAGGCACACAAAGGCACACACAGAAACACAAACATGCAGACAGGCATACACAGGCACACACAGACACACAGCCCATTGGGGCTATGGCTTCTGATGCAGGAAAGCAGTGTCCTTGCTGAGTCCAGGCAGGCGGCCTCTACTGGGACTCTTTGTCTGCAGGAGCCTGGCCCAGAGGCTGACCCAGGCCCCACCCTACTTGGCACCCTGCCTTGGATTTCTTTTGTGCTATGATTTGAGGCATTCTTGTGGAAAAGGTCCTTCTCAATACGCTTGAGTGGTCTCATCTTTGGTGGTCTCTTTGGATAATCATCATAGTGTCCAGTATACAATGGGCATGTGTGTCCCTTTGAGTCTCTTGAGTCTGTTGTAACTGAGACCACCCATAAAAAAATGGACCCTCACTTTGGGTACAAATCAGGTAATGGTTTATTTACACCTGTGCAGGTGGGTCACTGCCCCAAAGGGCAAACAGCTCAAATCAGGTTGTCATTTATTACATCTATACCAATGGACCTCTGCTCCAAAGGGCAAACAGCCCAAATCAGGTGGTTATATCTGCACAGGCGGACCACTGCCCCAATGGGCAAATGACCCTGAAGAGAAATGCAGGCAACCTTTTATACCCTTTTTGTGCTGATGTGGCAAGGCAAGCATGCACAAAAGTGGAACATGGCCGGTTACAGGGCAGAGTTATAGTCAGGTAGTTGGTTCAGGGGTTTGCTGTGTTGCGGCTCAGGGAGGGTAACTCAGTAACCATGGGGACAACTTGGAAAGCCCAGTAGCTTGGGAAACTCAGTAATCTGGGAAATTCTGCTAGAGTAAGTTTTTACCATTGTGTAGCTGGCTAGGGGGGTTGAGGTAAGTTTCTCATCATTGTGTTTAGACATTGCTACCATGCTAGGGAGTCAGAGAACTCAGAGAACTTCCTTGTCAGAAACCTGTTCTCAGAATTAAACCAAAAAGGGGGGTTTGAGATGGATGGGGACTCAAGCTGAAACAGTTAGGGGCCTTTAGGGGTCTTCTTGCTGAGTCAGTTACTACAGGTCTCCTGTGAGGAGTTTTTCAGTCCTCTGGTGAGTGGCCATCTCATTGCATGCTGTGTTGTCAGCAGCCCACTGTGGGGACCTGGCCTAACAGAGCTGCCAGCTCTTCCTCAGAGTTCAGCACTTTGGGGTCTGTCCTGCTCTCTGCAGCCAAAGGTAGTGGAAGCAGGGTGCCTGTAGGCAGGTTAGCAGGAGGCTCTGGTGAGGTGAGCTGTGCTTCGGAGAGACATGGCTCTTGTGTGCCCTGGAAAGCTGCGCAGAGGTGAGGGCGGGATGCAGCTCCTGGCACCAGGTCCATCTGGAGCACACTCTGTCCACCAACACACGAGTGATTTAGCAGCAGTGTGTTCAGCTCTGCCGAGCAGTAAAGCCCCACTCACTGAGCCATCTGAGTGGTGACACCTGCACTTCCCAGAGGCATGGGGTGGTTTTGTTTTCCTTCAAGTAACTGAAACGGGAAGTTTGCACACAAAGTAGGTGTGAGCTTCCGTGACCACTGAGACCTTCATGGCGCAGCTAAGGGGAGACAGGCGGTGTGCAGGTTGGGGTGGCCAGCAGCTGGTGGGTCCTACCTGCTTAGTGTAGGGGGGTTCCGGGGCCTGCACACAGCAGTGCCAGGGTTACCATGGCAATTGCAGAGCAAGCTGTTTTGGCAAATGGCAGAGGGAACTTCATGTCACGACCATCACATCAGTGAAATGGGAACGTTTTGTGCCAGAGGAGCAGGTGGCCAGGGCTCGATGCCCAGAGGGGCTTAACTGTGATGCCTGAGCCTTGGGCTCTAGTCTGCATGTGGTTTGTGTTGCCTCACCCTGTCCCTGGGGAGCTCTTTCTGTGCAAATGACTATGGGTCCTGCTTGTGTATTTCAGACAACAAAATGGAGGTTTTGCATAATTTTGCTTGGAGGTTAAGTCTGAGTTTTAGAGTTTTTCATGATTTACACTCCTTTGCTTACTGGAAATACTCCAGGCTTTGTGCATGTGCTCTCACCCAACATAGGTAGGTTTCAGAGTAGGGCCACATACCAAAGGCTCTTCTCCCAGGGGTCTCAGAGGGAAATTTAGATAATTCTCTGTCCCCAAGAGCTTGTCCTTCCATTCTCTTAGAAACAAGCACAATGTTGCCGTCATCACACATAGCCCTGAGCATCTGTGAAGTGGCAGTGCCCTGCTGCCCTTTCCCCATATCAGAGTTTCCTGTTAGCCTAGATGTGGAATTGACTCCCAAATTCTTTTTTATACTATTTCCATCAAGATTTCAGAGCTTTAATCTCTGTACTTGTTATAAGCAAGTACAAAGTGTGCTCAATTCACTGTCAATGATCTTACCTTTTTTCTATTAGGAAATTTTCTCATCAGCACTTTAAGAATGAATGAATTATTGATTTTCTTCCTCTAACAGCCAGCAAAGCAACTGAAATTGTCTCTCATAACAACATAGTTAAGGAAAGCAAATGTATAACTTGTCAAAAGTGATATAAAATAATGTTAAACAGTAGTGTAGTAGTGCTAAACATCAGGTGATGTCAGTTTCAAAGAAAGTATCAAGACTGGCTTGGAAGTCATATGTGTTTTGTGTTAGATCAAAAAGCAAATGGGATTAGGAACTGTGGAATTCACTTTGAGATTCAACACAGAGAACAAACTTCTCTTTTTAAAATTACTGTTCTTCTCATAAGACTCTTTCTCTTGCTCTCTGTTTGTGGGTGAGAGTTTGGGTTAAGAGAGATGGGAGGGTGCTGGGGAAGCCCACCCATTGCTCTATGTGACTTCTGAATTGTTTTGGTATTCTGAGGTCTGACAATTAACTTTGTGAACCTGCCACTGTGTGCTTACCTCAGCAGCACTGTGTAGACACTTGGTGAGGTCTCATAGCCTTGAAGTATCAGCATCTCACGGCTGTGTTCCCATCATTGTGGGGTGGGGTCATGCTGAATGGTGTTCATTATTGTGTGTTTTGTGTGCCATTGCAAGAATGTTGGAGCAAGGAACAAACATTAAATTTCTTTTTAAATTTGTCAACAGTGGAAATGAAATCAGAGACATATTAGTCCAAGTTTATGGGGACAATGCCATAAAGAAAATAGGAGTGTGTATATGGGTTAAACGTTTTTCTGAGGGGAGAGAAGGCATCACTGATGAAGCGAGGTCAGGGCAGATGGTAACAAGGGGAACTGATGAAAACATTGTAAAAAATTTGTCAAAATTTTTGCATCAAAATCATTGGTTGACTGAAGCATAGCAGACCAATTAAACATCCACAGGGAAACAGAGAAATCTTAACTGGAAATCTTGGTTTGAGAAAGGTGTGTGCAAAAGTGGTACCAAAGGAACTCACTGGTGAACAAAAGCAAAAGAGAAAGTTTGTCGAGATCTTTTGGAGAGGGAAGATAATGTTTGGGCTCAGTTATCACTGCAGGTGAGACATGGGTACACCAATATGACCCTGAAACAAAGCATCAAAGTGCACAATGGAAAGTGGCCAGTTCTCCATGAGCAAAAAGTTTCATCAGCCCAAATCAAGAGTCAAAATGTGATTGCTGACCTTCTTTGGTATGAGAGGGATTGTTCTTATTAATTTGTGACAACTGGATGCAGAGTTACCAAGTTTACTATTTCAAAGTACTGAAAAGGTTGCATGAAAAAGTTAGATGAAAATGACTTCAACAGTTCACCAATAACTCATGGCTCTTGCTTCACGACAATGCACCAGCTCACACAGCACTGTCTGTGAGGGTGTTTTTAGCCAGTAAACACATAACTGTATTGGAATACCCTCCTTACTCATCTGATTTGGCCCTCAATGACTTTTTTTTTTTTTTTACTCGAAGTTAAAGGAAAAATTGAAAGGAAGACATATTGATGACATTCAGAAAATGAAGGGTAAGGCTCTGATGGCCATTCCAGAAAAATGAATTCCAAAATTGCTTTGAAGAGTAGACTAGGCAGTGGCATTGGTGCACAATTTTCCAAGGGGTAGTATTTTGGAGATGACCATAACAATATTCAGCAATGGGGTACAAAGCGCCTTTTCTCGGATGAGTTTGTGAACTTAATTGTCAGGCCTTAATTTTCTACAATACACATATAGTATTCTCTGAATGTATAAAAATAAGAATGTGTTCATTTGAAAGAATATGGAAAATATGAAAAGGTAGGAATAAGATAAAATAGACATTGATGCCTCCCAGAGATGTGTAGGTGGTGACCACACCACAGACCCCAGTGGTGGGCCTTTTGTCTACCTTATCTTGACAGTTTGTGCATTTTCTTTGTTGTAGTATGTTTATAGATACTTCAATGACCACAAAACATTTTGAGTTGAGTTATAGTGCTCCATTCAACAATTCGTCTATTACATTTTACTTCTGTAGGTAATATATCATAAATGCATATGAGTATTAAGCTAAGGAGGTGTGTGGTACACACAGGCGCATGGACACAGTCAGTGTGGGAGGGTCTGGCTATGTCTGAGTCACTGGGTAATGCATTCTTTGTGTTTGCTGAATTTGGGAATGAATGAATGCCACCTGATGGTGATGCTGGGAGTGTCTGTGAGCAGAGGTGGGGTCTTCTGGTCCCAAAGCCAAAGGGGCCAAAGAAACCCTTCCCCCTCGGTTGGCTGCATTGACGTCACAGCCTGGAAGCTCCCAGTTCAACCTGACTTCCAAGGAGTGATGTACATGGTGTGGGGTATGCACATGCATGATGTGTACACTGTGTGGTGTGTGAACATATGTGGTGTGTGCACTGTGTGGTGCATATGTGGCATGCACAGGTGTGATGTATGTGGTGTGTACTGTATGGTGCACATGTGGCATGCACAGTGTGATGTATGTGGTGTGTGGTATGCACATGAGTAGTGTGTGTACTGCGTGGTATGCACATGTGTGGTGTGTGCACATGTGTGTGTACTGTGTGGTGTGCACATGTATGATGTATGTGGTGAGTGGTATGAACATGTGTGTGCACATGTGTTGTGTGTATACTATGTGGTGTGTGCACTGTGTGGTGTGTATAGTGTGTAGTATGTACTATGTGTAGTGTGTGCACTGTTGGTGTGTGCAGTGTATAGTATGCACATGTGTGTGTGCACTGTGGTGTGTGCACTCTGTGGTATGTGCAGTGTGTAGTATGCATATGTGTGGTGTGTGTGCAGTGTGTAGTATGCACATGTGTGGTGTGTGCACTGTGCTATGGGCGCTGTGTGGTGTGTGCAGTATGTAGTATGCACATGTGTGTTCTGGTTCTTGTTCAGTCTTAAACAATGTTTTGAAAAGTTTGAACTGATTGAAAATATTTTAACTTTTGAATTAAAATGAAAACACTTCTCTGATTCTCTGAAGTGAGGGAGACACCTGGCTACCCGGCCTTCATCCCCTAGGGCAGAGCCAGCCTCTGGCCAGGGATGCCACTGATGCCCCCTGAGGCCACCAGGTCTTGTAGCTGCCATCCTGTTGCCTGTCTCCTGGTTGTTGTACAGCTCCTCTTATTCTTTCTTCCTTTCTTACTCTTTCTTTGTACTTAAGTGATTTCCTGTGGTAGCCTATTTGAATTCTTTGCTTTTTATTTTAAATGTAACTAATAGATTTTTGCATTGTGGTTACCATGAGGCTTAAAGAAATATCACATAGACTTAACAACTTAACCTTACATCATAAAGAATAGAAACAAAGAAAAAACGAAACAAAATACTGTATACTTTAACTCTCCCCCAATTTTGACTTGTTCAGTTTACATATTTTATACTACCTCTCTCTCTGTTTCTCTCTTTTTAGACAGTCTCACTGTGTTGCCCATGCTGGAGTATAGTGGCCTCATCACAACTCACTGTGTAGCCTTGAATTCCTGAACTCAAGTGATCCTTCTGCCTCAGCCTCTTGAGTAGCTGAGACTACAGGTGCACACCAGCATAGCCAGCTACTTTTCTTTTTTGCTCTTGCTCAAGCCAGTCTTGAACTCCTGGCCTCAAGCAATCCTCTCACCTCGGCCTCCCACATAGGCCTTACCACCTATCTCTTATGGGTTTCTGTTGCTAGATTGTTTTTGATAGGATTGTCTTTTAGACTTTATATTATAGTTGTGTGTGTATCGCACACCACAGTTACAGTGCTGGAGTATTCTGGTTTTGCCTAGATACTTGTCCAGTGTCTTTCTTACCTTCAGACACTTTCTCTGTGCTGTCATGTGTTTTTTTGTTCAGATTGAGAAATGCCCTTTGACATTTCTTATAAGATGGGTCTGGTTGTGGTGTGAATTCTCTCAGCTTTTGTTAGTCTGGTAACAACTTATATCTCTTTCATATGTGAAGGCGAGTTTTGCTGGATACAGTATTTTGGAATAGTAGTTTTGTTTCTTTCAGTATTTTGAAAATATCGTTTCACTCTCTTCTGGTCTATGTGGTTTCCATTAAGAAGTATGTTGCCAGGAGAATCAAAGCTCTTTTATATGTTATTTGCTTCTTTTCTCATTACTTTTAGGATCCATTTGATTATTCTATGCCTTGCATCAGTTTGATTTGGGTAAGTCTACTTCCTGGCCTTCCCATTCCAGGATATTTGTATCTTTCTCATATTTGGGGAAGTTTTCTGTTCTTATTTTTCTAAACAGGCTTCCTACTCAGTTTCTTCTTAAACATTTATAATTCTTAGATTTGGTCTTTGTAGGCAGTTTTCTATTTCTTATAGGTGATCTTCATTCTTCTTCATTCCTTCCCCTCCACCCCGTGTATTTTAAAGTAGCTTTTCTTCACGCTCACTGACACTTTCCTCTGCTTGATATGTTCTTCTGTTGAGAAAGTTTCAGTTCAGAAAATGTATTTCAATTACTGTGTGATTTTTCTTCATTGTTTCCATCTCTTTAAATTTCTCTGATTCACTTCTGAATTGCTTTTTTGTTTAATCTATGAGACCACTGAGCTTCTTTAATGCTGCAGTTCGTATTCTTGGCCAGCAACCTCACAGGGCACCGTCTCATGGGCTGTCCCTGGTCTCTGCTGTCCACGTGAGAGGCTGTGGTTCTGTTTGCTGTTGATTCTCATGAATGTGCACCTGTTTCAATGGTTTTAACCTGCGTGCTGTGAAAAATTTTTAAGATCATTAATTGAATTATTTTTGCAAGAAGTTCAAAGCACAGTAGAATGTTCTTTACTCTTTTTATGTTTTTTGATGAACATAATTTAAATGAGCCACAGAACTTTAACTATAGGTTCAAGTGTGCAGTGAGATAAAAAGGTTGAAAAATAGTGATCTATATCTTTGCGTCAAAAGATTAATTTTTCAAGTGTTCTCTGTCTGGCTCCTTTGGGTTTTTATTGGCCGTGTTTGCCTACAGGTTCTTTGTAATTTACCTGTTGATTTTTTTCTCTTGCTATGTCTCTGCCCCTTTTTGGCACTAGGTGGCGCCTCAACCCCAGCTTCCCCTGGGCTCTGGCATCTGGTCAGAGCACTGCGGAGCAAGGTGGGGGACATCCGGAGGGGATGTGCAGGTGGTGTGGGAAGGCTGGCTGGGGACACACCTCCCACACATGCTGCAGCATCCACTCTGCTTCAGGGTCCCCTTCGGCAGAGTCCCAGAACGTAGTTTCCAGGGCTGGGGATGGGATTCCCTCCTATCACCTGTCTCTGGTGTCCCCAGGGGTACTCCTCCCTACAGGCACTCCAGATGTGACCTGTGGGTTGAGGTGGGGCAGGTCTCCTGCCAGG
>CAUYON010064892.1:0-10735 GCA_963573935.1 Arctocebus calabarensis | reverse complement strand
CAAGGAGGGGGACCTCCAACCTCCACCAGAGGCTCCAATTGCCAAAAAGGCTGGACAACTGCTGAGGAGACACCTGTGCCTTGGTGTCTCCTTCACTTCACACTTAAGACTAAATGTGGAACCCCCATCTCCTATGCCTAGTTCAATTTCTTGTGAATTTCCTAGGCCTCAATCCCATGAAAGGACTGTATCCATTCATTGATACATTCATTCACCTTGCCCCTGGTGGAAGGGACTGTATTCATTTGTTTCCTGGCCAAGGAACCCCTACACCTATATATACCCTGAGACTAAAGGCCTAAAGGAGGAGATGGGGAAAGAGTGGGAGAGAAACGGAGAGAGCTTCTCTCTTCCCACTAGAATTTTCTCCCTCTAACAGATGCCTTAATGTTTTCTTTATTCTTTTCTTTCTTTTCTGTGAATAAATTCTGTCTTACAAAAAATAAAAAAAAAAAAAAAAAAAAAAAATTAGCAGCGAGTACCCGTGAGTGGCTAGAGATTGCTAATCTATTACTCCTTTTTTACATTTTCTAAATACAGTATGCCTTTACCTTTAAAACCACGGGGAAAGAGCCCCAAGTTTTTGACAACTATTCTTTGTAATTTTGTATTTACCATCTGATTATGACTATGTAAAAAACACATGTGACTCAAAAGGATTAGCAGGATGTACAGGAACACACTTACAGCAATTGCCTCCAAGGAGTAGCATATGAGTTGAATTCATTTTCTTCCTTCTACATTTCCAAATTTCAAAATGTTGCCTACTGAGCAGATAAATATTATTATCAATAGGAACAATAAAGAGAAGAAATTCAACACCTGGATTTTTTTACCCTTCCCTATCCCGGTTGAGAGAAGCAAGAATGCAGACAATGTGTGGAGCTGTCTGCACTTTTCAGGGCCTTCCAACCCCATCCTCACCATGGGCCTGCCTTCCCTGCCACATCTGGGCAGCCGCTTATCCCTACCAGTGGCTCTTTGGGGTCAGGGTAGTGTCCTGGAGTCTCCCAGCAACCAGTATCACTGAGTATCCTTAAAGAATTATAGGCCGTAAGTACCTTCTGACAAGCCATGAGGCCCCCCAGAGGAGCCTGCTCGCTGAAAGTGGGGGCCTCTCCCCTCCTCCCTGTCAGTGGGAGCTGGAAGAGGTGAGGGGTCAGCCCTTGAGACCACGGGTAGTGTGTGTTTTCCTAAGCTAGGAAAAGCAGCCTCTCAGACAGAAAGGTGAAATGTGAACTAAAAATAGAATGGCCCTAGCCCAGGCAGGGGGCAGAGGCAGCAAATAACAGACACAACAGAAGAACCATCTGAGCCGAGGACAGATGGCTGCTCTTGGCCCCCATGCCCAAGTCCATCACACCCTGTTCTCTGGGGCTTCCACTGCTGCTCAGGGAGGCCCTCCAGAGCCTGGCACCTCTCTCATCACAGACATCCCAGGATGGTGCCAGCGGTTTTGCTCTGGAGAGAGAGGCCACTCCCTTCCATGGCTCTTGCTGGCCCTCAGGAAAACTCATTCTTACCAAAGAACTTAACCTTGCCAAAGCAGAACACTACCATGGCCAAAAATGTCCAGTGAGTTCAAGGACAGCGTATTCCACAACTGAAGCCCCAGATCCGCTCTTGCTGGGCCAGCTGGCCTGTCTTGATGGAAGTCTTCCTGGGCTTTCCTTCCAGCTACCAGCAGCAGATGGGACGGGAGCCATCCCGGGAGGGAACCCACCTATATTGCTCCATTTCCACTCTCGTCAACACGGCGTGCTACTCCCTCGCGGCTGTACCGCTGTGCACGCTGCAGACTTCTTGGCTTTCTTCCTCCATGAACAGCAAAACACAAGTCAACAAGATTTTGAAATGATTCAGAAGAGCCCCATTTATCCACTGGGTGTTTGCTTTGTCTTTTTTAAGGTGTGCTACAGATGGATAAAGGTAAGCTATTGAGGCACACTGAAGCTTTGAAAGGGCTGCTTTTCAGCACGGCAGCCAGGGCAGCAAAGACAATTCCACGTAAGGGCTGCAACTAGAGACGTGTGTGCAGGGTGTGTACAGTTTTGAGATAGCCGGGACTAGCGATGGCAGGAAGCCATGATTAGCCCCAAGGCTGAAGGGACAAGGAAGGACATGTTGTCACTAATATGGTAAGGAAGTGAGTAGGATTCACATTATTTGAATATCTCCCAAGCACGTGCCTGTAGCCACCGCTCCCATAGTAAGGGCGAGGTTCACAGATGGCAAAGGCTGCCCAGCCCGAATCCCTGCCAGCCACCTGGTTCCATAGGAAAGTATCTCAAAGGAGCACATGTATACACCTTGTTAAATTCCATGCCTCCTCAACATAAATTAAACTTTCCCTATGTCAGACCACACTGATTTTTAGCCCTGACCAGATGTTTGGACTCACTCTGTCTCCCTCAGTGATCACAGAACAATTCTGAATTCTCTAGCACTTCTGGCTGCAAGCATTTGGGTACGGGATTGTGGCTTGTGGTCTGGAAACCTAAGAATAACTGGACCTTGCCCTGCTGCTTGTTCTTCTTCCCCTCCAAGTGTGCAACCAGGTGGGAAACACAGACCTGTTCTATGAATTTCTGGGTAAGGTTTTAATACTCTACTTTGGTAAAAATCGAATTGGAGCTGGACACTTGGGCTTACCAGTGGTTCTCAGCCTTCCTAATGCCACGGCCCTTTAGCACAGTTCCTGTAGGTTGAGAACCGCTGGCTTAGACCCTTCATTCATTCTCTGTCCTCTGTCTCAAATGTGGACAGGCAATCGAGTGACCGAAGCTGCTTTAGCCACCAATTCCCATGGTCAGCAGAGGAGGAGCACAGAGGAAGTGGTTGGGCCTGCCTGGAATGCAGGTGGGCTCCCTACACAGGAGGGCAGGGCACTCAGGAGTGCTCAGGAGGAACTCAGGTCTCAGGCAAGTCAGATTAACACACCTATAGGAGAAGGTAGAACTAGTATTGGGCATAAGCAAAGAGTGAAATCTTAGGGAGATGGAGTAAAAATTTCCTTGGGAACCATTCCCTCCAAGGGCACCTTGCTTTGGGGATTGTGCTGTTTAAAGGGATGCATTTAATTTCTTCAGCAGTGAATAAATTCACTAGGAGAAAAAAAAATGTTCAATGCTGTATTAATCTCTTCTTCAAGTCACCAGAGGAGATGGTCCACTTCTTCATACAAGAATATAAAATATCTCACCTCCAAATGGCCCTTTACAATTTTTTAAAATTTTATTTTACTGTGGTAAGAACACTTCCCATGAGACTCACTCTCATAACACACTTGTGAATGAGTGACACTTCTTTGCTAATGACAGACGCAATGTTGTGCAGCTCCCCAGAATTCATTCATCTTACTAAACTGAAATTTTATGTCCACTGATCAGCAGTGCCTCAGTTCCCTTACCCCCTGGCCCCTGGCAGCCACCCTCCTGCTTCTGGATACCTCTTAGGAGCGGGATCGTGCAGTGTTTGTCCTGCGACTGGCTCGTTTCCCTTCGCACCACCTTCTCCAGGTTCATCCACATTGTCGCATGTTGCACGATTTGCTTCCTGTTTGCTAAGAGCCCTTCCAGGGAGGTGACTTCCCCCCATGCCTCTCACCTCCTGCTGCAACGTGGGCACAGCCGCCAGAATGGAGCAGTGAGAGGGGAGGGGGCCCTATTTCCAGGCCCTCAAACCAGATGGCTGACCTCTGAACACCATTTATGGTCTCTGGGCGTCAGTTTCTTCTGTAAAATTAAGCGATCGTATTGACTGCCATTAAGGTCTCCTCTGCCTTTGAGTGGTTATGACTCTGTGTGGATTAGATAATGCAACAAACATGTGTCTAGGGGTGTGTGTCTATAGACATCTATACATGTATGTTTAAATAAATACATTTCCTCCCCAAGGTCTTTGCCTACTGGGAAAAAAAGAGCATTTTTCTCAACATCTTCCCCAGTATGCTTTTTTGTTTTCCTTTTTTTTTTTTTTTTTTTTTGTAAAGAAAATGCCATAATATAAATGTTAAGATCATTATAGAAAAAGAATCCTTCCTGATGAGCTTGGGATCCTATAGTAATTACATTAACCCAGGCCTTTTATTGCTGGTTAATGAAATTCTTTTAAAATTGAACCAGCTTCAAGTAAACTGATTTGCATTGATTGGGTGATGTATAGAGCTCAGGCCACTCTATGTATAAGCAAATTAAAAGCCTGAAGCCTGTACAGCCACGCTCCACAGTCCCTGCTGAAAAAAATTGATCCTATGATTCCCTCCAGGGACACCTTGCTTTGGAGTTGGTGCTGTTTAAAGGGGCACAGTCAATTTCTTTGGCAGAAAATAAATTAATTAGAAAAGAATAATTATGTTTGGTGCTAGACTAAACCTTCATCCAAGTTACCAAAGACAATTTTTATAACGGAAAAATCATCTTGGATTTCCTCTAAGTCCATCTCACACAGCCTGAAATGACACAACAGAGGCGAAACTTCTGTGCTAAGCTCTGTCCCCAGCTGTTCTCACCACATGTCCCACGTGGCTCCCGGCTGGGTGGAGGCTTCACCCATCGCCCCCCTGCTGCTCTGCGCTGGTGTTTGCCATTCTCCCCATCAATCCCAACAGTGCTTCTTCTCCTGCCAGTGCAAATCACGGGAGGATCAAACACAGAGCCTCATAGGAGCCAGAACCAGGAACTGAGGGTCTAAGGGTCTCAGCGCCGCCACTCATTAGCTGTGTGAACTTGGGGTCTCTATGCCTCAGGAATTTCCTCTGTAAAATGGGGAACTAACAGCATCGACCTGATAGAAGATAATGCATACAAGCTCTTAGCATTGAGCTAAGTATTCAAAAAAATCAGCTATTACTGTCATTGCTGTTAGCATTATTATGAAGTTCAAAGGCGGATCATCCTTGCTCTGCTGTTCCAGAACTGACCCTAACAAGAGGTACGTGGCCCTTCACAAGTCCTTGGTCAGACTCTACAGATCTAGCACTGAGAAAGACAGCTTTGTCCTCTGTTCTACAGAGGCAGACATTAAGCAAATTTTTGCACAATGACTCCCATCACAGTTAGAATACATGTGTGAGTGAGAAGTAGAGGGTGTGTACTGACCCAGTTGTGGGAGTAGGAGTGAGAGAAGGCCTCCCCTAGACTTCCCTTGGCGAGGGGCATGAAGTGAGAGCTCGCCAGGCAGAGGACCGGAGGAGGCCAGAAAAGAGCTCAATTCCTCAAGCACTGTGTTCTCATCCTAAGAGCCCAGGCAGTGATATTCCTGCTAGGCAAGGAGCCCACTTCATCAAGTTCACTTTATAAGAGCATCTCCCTGGCTTCAGGGTGGAGGAGATTAAAGGAGGGCAGGATACCCAGAGAGCAGTCAGGAAGCTCCTGAAAGGACCTGGGTGACAGACAGGCCCAAGGGGTCGGGGTGGAGGGGTGAGGGTTCTCAGGTATGGGGAATTGAAGGAGCTTTTCAGAGCAACATTGGAAAAGGACCAGCAGCAGATTTCTGGAAGGAGATTCCTTGGGTCCTTGAGCAGCAAATGAGAGAGAATAAGGAAGACCAGAGCATGAGAAATGCTTACATGCTCACTCCCTCCCCAGGAGTGTGAATTAAATTCAGCCCCTGTACGCGGAAATCTTGTGATCTGCTAGAGTTTGTATGTTTGAGTCCTCCTAAAATATATATATTGAAATCTTAGCCCCAAAGGCAATGGTATAAGGAGGCAGGCCTTTGGGGAGGTGGTTAGGACATGAGGGTGGAGGCCAAGAGAGCTTGGTTTACCCCTCTGACCTGTGCAGTACAGTGGGAAAACAACTGGGAATTGGGAAAAGTTGCAAAGAGGAGGCTCCCTGGGGTGGAAGTCTGGAAGAAGGAATAAGAATCTGCCTGTAAAGAGGAAATGAGGAGTGTGAACCCAGGAAGCAGCAGACACAGGCCTGGCACAGGAGGAGAGGGCCTGCCTTCCCAAGAGCTGCCATGGCTGTGGTGTGTGGGGATGTGGTGCCCAGGCGGGAAGATGCACTCAACTCCTGGCCATAGAACTCTCCAGATGGAAGGACTAGAAAAGGGGAGGCCAACAATAATTTTACTTATATAAATATTAGTGTTTGTTGTTTATTTATTTACATACCCATCTCATTCTAAACAGTATTTGGAGGGTCCAGCCACATGCCAGTCAAGAATAAAAATGGGGCCTACACTGTACCAACACAGTGCATATGGCCAGGAAAGAAGGCTGGACACAGCAGATTTCTCCAAGGTGAATTTGGTAGAACTCAGCACCCCAACATATAGGGTGAGACCTGGTTAGGTGACTGGGGACATCACAAATACCAAGAGAGGAAAGTCATTAGTGGGAATGAGAAATAATAAAAATCCATGCACATACAACATATAGTTGGCATAAACTAGATGTTGAGGTTTCTACAGGTCAGTGAGAAGGTGTGACTGAGGAGACATCTGGATGTTGAGTTATCTGCTCAGATGTGACAGCGGAAACCGTGAATCAATCTATCTAGGAAAATCTAGAGAAAGAAAAGAGAAATCCTGGGGCTGTGACTTTGTCAGTTGTCCAAAGTTTTAGGCAGAGGAGAAAATGAAGATGAGCCACCCCCAGACCCAAGATCAGAGGGGTCAGAGAACCACAGAGATAGAGAACCACGGAGCCAAGCAAGATCATCAGAGACCAAGTAGCAAAAAGACAAAAACAGGCCACTCTCGGTCATCACTGGCCATGGAAAGAGCCGTGGGTCAGAAGCCAGACTGGAGTGTCCAGAAGGGACAGGCAGGGAGGCATGGAAGGCAGTGGAGTCAAGTTGGGGGTGAGAACCTCAGGGCTGCAACAGACCATGAGTGACCTTGGGAAAGTCTCCTTTCCCCTGTAAGCTTGAAAGTCACTCTTATAAAATGGCGACAACATGGCACCTGCTTCATTCCGTGGTTGTGAGGAGTACATGAGACAATACGGAGGAGTTCCTGTCACCCATCAAGTGACGGGGGAACACCAGGACGGGGGCATTGGAACATGGGCTACAAGCAGGGAGAAAGAATTCCAGATTCCACCCTGGGGGAAGGAGAAATTGATGAGTCGAAATCTCAAGGGAGCTGAAAGGATTGGGTTCTGTAGTTTGAGTTTAGGAGTCAGCCTTAAAGAAGACAGGTAGCAGCTTCTCGATAGGTGAAGGGGGTGAATGTGCAGGAAAGAGAAGAGGAATGGCGATTTCATGGTCAAAGACTCTGTTCTTCCTGGTAAAGGGAGAATTTTGGCCTGAATTTTGGCCTTCAGAGCAAACCCTCCTGACTGCTCTTCTCACCTGTGTGAGAAGCTGCCCTGTGATGAGTCGAAGGGGCCACACCCCCATCCACCTATAGAAGAATCAGCATGAAGCTTGCTCAGAGCCCTCAGTGGGAGTCAGAGCCTGGTCAGCTACTCCACAGGGTTTTTAAAACCTTTCGATCTGGATTAATTATGTTATACCATTTGTATGGGTATGTAGATGGTTATGTATTGATTTAATAGTAGTATTGAGTACATTGGATACTTTTTTTTTTCCATTCTTGAAATACTTTACTAAGAAGAAAATATTCCAGCTCTATCCAGGTAAACATAAAAGATGTGAAGTCTCCATCCATTTTTATGGCTGCATAGTATTCCATGGTGTACATATACCACAATTTGTTACACCAAAAATACATCAATGTACAAAGTTATGATTTAACAAAAAACAATTTAAAAAAACAACAATAATAAAAAAATAAAAAATAAAACCTTTTAATCCTTTTATTTGTACAGCTGCATTCATCCATTCATTCACTAATTTGCTCATTTGTTTAAACAAACGCTGGCCTGCTTTGTACCAGATAGTCAAGGGAACAAAGCTCTTTTAAGAAACATACAGACAAGGGAAATTGACCAAGGAACAAAGAATTAATCATAAAAATCTGCTGCTAAATTAAAGTACATAAGGTTGGAGGTAGAGCAGAAATGCAATGAAAGATAAGAAAAAAGAAGAGTCTTTACAGAGATTGAGGAAAGTCAGCTAGAAATCATAGGCTCAACTTTTTTCTTGGTCTCAGCTGTCTGCAGCTAGCTCAACCTGTGACCAGAACAAGCAACAATAAACATCAGTCCATGCATCAGACAGCATAGGCTGGGTTATGCTCTGGTAATAACCAAGCTCCAAAATCTCAATGACATTACAGAAGAGATTATTTCAAAGCTGGTTTGCTATTTTCTCAAGGATCACACTTTTAAAGTTATTCTGTCATTACTGGTTTTCCCTGATGAAGACCAGGAAGTGAAGGAGGTGAAGACCTATCAGAGTCTAGCGGATAAACTGGCAGTATCTCTAGATGATGAAAGCCAAAATGAAATACTATGAACACATCATCAAAATTTTCATGTTAAAGCCAAAGTGGGAGGGAATTCACTTTATTTAACTAATTAGGACAAAAAGTACATGATTTATTGGAAAAGAATCACAGGTTGAGTTTTCACCATAACTTCTGTCATGATTCCTAGATACTTGCCCTTCATATAATTAAAGAATGTTTTAACTTTTTGTTGAATTTTCTTTGAGAATTATAAATATGTAAGTTTCTGTCTTACGTATGTGGTGGATTTCTATGGAATTCTCCTTGGGATTATTTGCATACAATTATGTGGGGAAATTTAACCAACTAACCATATAATTAATGTTAATTGTTTTGTAATATATAATTATGAATTAAACTAAAATATACAGAAAATCTTAGAATGAAACTTCAACCAGTTAGTCTGATCCAAATTCAATTAATCATTTTTTTCTTTTATTGCCATTGTATATAAACAATTTCAATTGCCAATTGAGTTGCAATTTAAGTAAAAATTTCGAATATGTTCACAAAATAGCTAACAAATTTGCATACATATATTGAAAGTTAATTTCTACTTAGATTAAAAGGTGTACACATTTGTCATTTAAAAATTAAAATGAAAACAAAAGTCAGCCTACCCTTGGGTCTGGCAGCTCCTTTTAAGTAGTGTCTCAAAGATTCTGATGACGCCTACCTTGTGAAGCCACCATTTCGAAATACAACTTCCACTTTCTGTGAGGTAGAAGAATAAGAGAGCTGAGTCAACGGGTGGGAGGGGACTTTCGGAATATTTTCTAGAACTAATCACATGGCCCTGCCCAACCTCAAGGGAAACTGGGAAGTATGGAAGAACCCATGATATTTGGTAAGCATTAAATGTCTGTCACAGCCCTCTTTTCCCCTTGCAGTTCTGCCAGATAACACTTTATATTGACCTTGCATGTTTAAGAAAATCCTCAACCTCTCCCTGTAAATTCCCAGAGAACTGCTCTGCTTGGGTTTATGCAACCAACTTTCTTTTGGCTTTAAACACATGGTTACATACCTATGGGATTGGTATTAAAATCAGTATTTATTTAAATACAGTAATATCATATGTACATTATGATGTACCTGTTATGACATATATGGTATAGAATTGAAATCAATACTAAATTAATACAATTCAATTTCTAATATAAAAATCTAGATGTACTCTATACCCCTGGATATTAGAACTGGTAGACACTCAGACAAAATTTCAAGGATAAATTCACTCTTTTTTTTTTTTTGATAAGAAGAAAGAATTAAAAAGGTTAAATGAATTGCAGAGACCTCGCAGTCTCAGAGGCAGACTGCAGCCACTGCCTTTGCTCCCAGGTCCATAGCACTGCTCTTCAGGACCTGATAAACTCGGCACCCAGCACAGTCTGAAAACAAGGACAGCACCATTCCACATGCAAGGAGTTCCTTCAAAGTCTTGTATTCATATCCTACTCCATAATGTATCTACCTTCTTTTAATATAAAATATATATAATTAATCCTTTACATTGATGATCTAAGAAGACCATCAATTTATTGTTTATTTCCTTGTGGTTTCTGGTGGCCCTTTCTCATGACTATGCACCTCCACTCACAACCTATAAGAAGATAGTATTACCCTCAGAGTGAAAACATTCCTTAGATTAAGTCAACAAACATTGCTTCATGTACTCAACAAATACTTCTTGAGTACTTACTATGTACCAGCTGCTGAACTGAGCACTTACTACCTATTATCTCATTCAATCTTTACAGCAGTCCTGTTGGGTAGATATCATTTTCCCCATTTACAGGTAAGGAAACAGCTTCAAAGAAGCTAAGCAAGTTGCCCAACTTCCCACAGCCAGTAAACGTGTGTCAAATTGGAATCTGAATTCAGGACTTGATTTATAACCTCTGCCTGAGTTAAAACTCTTATGTCTGCAAGTGGCATAGATCCAACAAACTCAATTTCTATGTTCCTCTCTGATCTCTCCTATATTAGGTGTTTTCCCCCTGTGGTGGGGATATTGAAGGAAGGGGGCTAGGTTGTAGGTAGCTCAATCTTACACCAAACCACCTCAGCAGCCCAGTGGAAGATGAGATCCCTGGAGCTCCCCGCCCCCCCCAAGGACTGTGTCTGCGCTGGATCAAGCCAGCACCCATCTAAAAACCAATCAGGGTCCCAGGTGTGGGATAACTACAACTGGTCTCCCAGCCCAGCACTCAGTTGTTTGTTTGTTTTTTTATTTTTTTATTTTTTTTTTTTATTGAATCATAGTTGTGTACATTAGTTCAACCATGGGGTACAGTGTGGGGGCTTCACATGCAATCTGAGATATTTTATCAACCTGATTGACATACCATTCATGATATTTTCTCGTTTACTA